>JAQZBX010017708.1:0-35315 GCA_029593785.1 Cabassous unicinctus | reverse complement strand
ATTTTACATATATATGTATAATTATCACTATATAAAAATTAAAAATATATAGACACATATGTTTAATTGGAAAAATAAAGGTTAGAAGTTGAAGACTTAAAAAATTAAATGGAAATTCATGTAAATGTTTATTCTGGGCTGAGCTTTAAAGAAGACAACACTTATATTTATCTAATTTAAATCACTCGGCCTGTAGACACTGGTAGTTAGTGACGAAAGCCGCACTGAGTTTCTAGACTTGAAACGGCCGGCATTTCTACGAATACCATCACGCATGCTTTGTTTGTGGTTACTCAGGTCTCAAAAGAAGAGAAATGGAAATGTGTACGAAACGAAAAGAGCCATAAACTCGAGTGCGTGTTTGTGGTTCAGGACGGCAAACAGTTGGGTGTAAACCCACCCCAAGCTTTAGCAAAGAAGTTCCCAGGCCCGCAGTTAGCTGGCGGGCAGCCTTCCTCCGGGCTGTCTGAGCTCTCCCTCCTGAGTAAAGTGGGCACAGCGTATCGGATCCTGCAGATGCTGGAAGCTGGGGGCAACGGGAAGAAAAGCTTTGGCGTTCTGTCACTGAAATGACAGGACAAGATGGACTGCAATGAACAGCACTGTGAGCAGGATGATTTGATGCACTGGGACCTTCAGCTTCTCCAGATGCTGAGCTCAGCTTGGGATGGGAGATAAGAGGACAGCATTTACCCTCCTGAATAAAGTGGGGCAGGTGAAACCAGAAAAAAGGAACCTTCTTAGGTACACAGGAACCAGTTCGCTAACATGCATACCCTTAGATACACACATCGGTTCACGTATGGCATGTATACAACAGTCATATACAGATACATGTAAACATCGTACTTACACATATGAAGAAAATATAACTCTGTTATGGTCCTAATACTAGACCATTAACAGAGCCAGAAAAGACAACAAATGTTCAGGAGGAATCTTTACAAGGGAAATGGCACAATACTGGTATTAAGCTCCTAATATTGCTACACAACTACTACAAATAAAATGCCTCTGAATAAGATCTCTTTTCCAAATAAACAAGCACATGCAGACACAGATTTTGACTGTGAAGCTTTAATTCACAACAGAAGGATGTTGCTTATGGAGTGAGAAGTAAAATCAGTCCCTCTGGGCACATCCAGGTGCTTTGCCAGTTTTCCATCACAAGGCTGAGTGATGTGCTTACATTTTTCAAAGACTGTTTTATTTCAATAAGGCCAGTTTAGGTGACTGGTAGATGTCATAATGAAACGGAAGTCCTACCAAACCCACGGATTTGGGGTGGGGTGACTCAGAATCAGCAAAGTAGCTTGCTTTCACTGGTAAAGATTTGACTTAGCTATTTTCTTTACATTACTTAAGTAGAAAAACCAAACCAAAATAAGATATCGACACAAGCATATGGTTTTGTAATTATAAAATTCACTGTGCCTGTGTAATCAAGAAAATTTAGAAAAGGCAATCTTAAGAATAATAGCTACCGTTTATTGACTGTCTATTATTGTGAAAGGAGTTGAACCAGCAACTTTATGTACATTTATCTTGTTTAAAACCCAGCAAGGTGATTGGTATGAACCTCATTTTACTACTACTGGCTCAGAGCATCAAAGCAAATTTGCCTAATTTCACAGAGTTTAGAAGTGATGAGCAGGATCTAGTCCATGTCTGCTGAATTCTGCCAAGCTCAAAGGCCCATGTCTTTCCACCCCACCCACCAGCTCTCAAAATACCACCACAGAGACAAGAATAGAGTGCAGAAGGAGAAATAAACAAACACAGGAAAAACCAAAGGAATACATGGCTAAAAATGTGCTTAACGCCTACGCGGAAAAAAAAACATCCCAAGCAGACAGGAATCTGCTCCCCCAGCAAAGCTTACCACGTGTCCGGGGCTCTGTTTCCTGCCCACCTTACATGGCTTGAGACTCGGGTGGACTCTCTGGCAAGGCAATCTGAACGGCAGGCACCCCGTCCTGCTCCTCAGAGGGAGGACCTGCCTGCACCGCCCCAGCTTTTTGGATGCCTTTGCTTGCACTGTACAGAATCTCAGGGGGCTGCTGCTCTGCACTGCTGGCCCAGCTCTGTCGGTGGACACACACTGCTCCCCGCCCCACCTCTCTCTCTCGTTCCAGCTCCTTAGAGATGGGCTTCTCCCCCCACTCGACAAAATGGTACTGGAAAGCCCTCCTTCCTCACCCCTCCCCTCCCTTCTTTACAAAAGCAATAAAAGTGCATTTTAGAAAATTAAAAACAAAACAAAACACAAAATCACCTGAGTTTGTCACTTTAACGATAACTACTGTGAATATTGTAGCATGTATTTTACTAGCCTTTTTCCCCCTAAGCAAATGTGTAATAATTATTTTTATAAAATTGATACATATACATGTTTATTTTGTAACTTTTTTTCCATTTTTGATAGATCAACAGATATTTCCCTCATTAAATCTTCTGCAGCATGGTTTCTGGTGACTGTACGGCATTATATCTATGAACAGAGCATATTTAACTGATGACCCATCACTGGACATCGAGGTCGGTTGTAGTATTTTGTGACTGTAAACGGTACTGCAATGAACATCTTCTTAGACTTCTGTTTACTCACATCCATGACTTGCTTTATAATATGTCTGGAAGGCCTTGCTACGTACTGTCAGTCTGCCTTCCGCACAGCTTTCATAAAACTTCATTCCCCACAGGACTAATTACCAATGCATGGGAAAATGGATCTTGTGAACATAATGAATAATCACCAAATTGCAAAGTGACTTATAAGTGAATTGATTAAGTCATTCAACAAACACTCATTATCCTTCATATGCACTGGAGATAGTGGTGACAAGAAGACACAGTCCTTGTCCTTACAGAGCTTTCACTGTATCAAGAGAGAAAACTAAGTGAGCAGTAACAATACCTGAAAAGTGCATGACGGGAGGGTATGGGAATGAAGAAAAATGACTAGGTTGGAAAGGTGTTGAGACGGTGGAACTGCAAGACTAGGCTTTTCCATGAGTTCCTCGAATTCAATTCTTCACCCTTCCTGCTGCCATAACTATTCCCCTTCTCCCATATTTCCTTTTTTTTTCTATTTCTAGCCTGAGCTGAGGTTAAAAAATAGAATACATGTTTTATTTCAAAAATTCCCTCCCAACTCCAAAAGGAATTACTACTGAATATAACAGCTTCTTAAAGTTAACACATGCTCACACATACACACAGATTGAAAACAGAGAGAATACTTCTGGAGAAAAATTAGATAAAATAAAACAATTATTTTGAGAAAATGTTTTTCTAGAAGATTATATGGATTTGAATTATAATTTTTCTCAACTCAGTTTATAGATATTTTGTAATCAATATGGTAATCAATTCTAATAAGCATAAATGGCTACCAAAACTGGTCAGATTAGCTAGGTAAATGACCTTAAAGTTTTCAATGGACGCAATCAAAACGTTTAACAATTATATTCTTAAAAATGCCTGCATTTTAATATTTTACCTAGTATAGCATTTAGCCATCACTGAAGCCAACAACTTTCACAAAGACTTCTCCAGTTCATATAGAGACATGAGGCAAATGATTCAAACTTTTAACATTATGTCTAACGGGACCTTTTGTTTGGAAACAAAGCAATAAATTTTCTCTAGAAGAACAAATGTGTAGGGTTTGGAAAATATATAAAGACTGAAAAAATTCTGGTCACTTTAACACATGGTAACAGATGGAGGCCCAAAGTACTGGTATATAGGTAATAACTGCCCATCATTTGATTAATCCTTTTAGAGTATGTAATACTTACATTTAGGGGAAAAATTGATGATCTAGAAAGAAGGGATGCTGAGTCAATTTTGTTTCTTTAGGATGAGTTTTATATATATAAGTTCTTTGTAATTACATTTAAAGCACTTACATAAAAGCCAAATTCAGATCTATCGATGCATATAATATGTTTGCACGTGTGTGGATGATACATGTATGACATTTATCTAGTGCTTACTATGTAAAAGCATTTTTCTAATCTCCTCACATGTATTTACTTAATCATCAAGACAACCCTGAAAAACATTCTCTTATTATTCCCATTTTATGGATGAGGAAATTAAGCACAGAGCAATTGAGTGTCTTTCCCAAGGGTGCACAACTAGTTAAAAGGCAGAGCTGGGAATGGACGCCAGCACGAACAGATATGAAACTCAGATGCCATCGGGGATCCCCCCGCAGCTCCCACGTGCTGCCCTGGAAGAGCCCAGTGCCCTTCTCCAAATAACTTTCAGTGTCTAGGGGACTTGCATCCTCAAGGTCAAATCTAGCTCCCAAACTGGTCTTCGGACTTAGTTCTGAAGTAAGTGCACGTGCAGTAAAAAGGCAAACCACCTCACGCTTAAAAATACTTCAGCTAGTACACTACGTTGTTCTTTTTCCTCTCTCTTGTCACCCTTCCTCTCCTTCGTGCTGTGATCCCCCCTTAAGCCCCTGTATTTTTCTGCTGCAGAGCAGTTATCTTTCATAGCCTGGTTTCCTCCTAACTTTTGCTCTCAGGTTCTTACTTTGTCCATTCAACTGTTTATCAAGATAGTTTCCTAAATAAAGTTCCTTTCCTAAAAGGAGTTCATTTGCTACCTAGGAGAATGATATCCTCCCCTGTGATAAGTACATACAAATATGCACTGAGCTGTCCCGTCTTATGATTAAAATAAAATATTACATTGATCATTAAACAGCTGCCATAATAGAAAAAAACCTGACATATGTTCACTAACTTATCAGAGTAGACAGAAGTCATCCAAGTTCAAATGGCATCAAGTTAATTCAGGAAGGTCTTAAATAAATTCATATGAGAGAAATATACTTTTCTTTGTATTTGAGATTCCATGGTTAGAAATGACAATGCCTGATGATTAAAAAAATTATATACTTCCACCCTGCCAATGAGATTGTCAATATATATGACAAGTGTAAGAAAGTCATGTCAAAACACTTTTAGAGAAAAAAAAACAGAGTAAGAATATAATAAGGGGAAGTGGATGTGGCTCAAGCTATTGGGCTCCCGTCTACCATATGGGAGGCCCCAGGTTCGATTCCCGGGGCCTCTTGGTGAAGGCAAGCTGGTCCACGCCCATGGAGAGCTGATGGCCTGCACCCACAGAGAGCTAACGCAGCAAGATGACGCAACAAAGGGAGACAAGCAGGCACAGAAAAACGTGCAGCGAATGGACACAAAGAACAGACAGCACAAGCGGCAAGGGGGGGGGGGAAATAAATAAATAAAATAAATCTTAAAAAAAAAAAAAAAGAATATAATAGGGGTATTTACAAATTACTAAATCATATGCATCTAATTCATAGAAAAGGAATTTCTGAACCAGTGAATGTGGATTATTCACATTTATAAGTACTAGGAGGAATTATAAAGAGTAGGAAAAAGAAAAGATTCAAATATAAAGTTTAGAAAATAGAACAGCATTTCATAAACCGGTGGCACCCTAAGAGTCAAATAATAGTTGAGTCTTGAGCACCGACACGCAAGACCATCTAGACTGAGATGTGTGGTGCCCCCTGGAGTTGGGCAGTGCACAACCTGAGCACCTGTGCCAGGTGGCCCTGTATGTGGATACTCTGTCAGGACATGATCATGAAATATGAAAAGTAAGTTTGTGGGGAAAAAAGCTCCCCCAAAACTGCCTCTGCCTTCCAAAATTTTTACAACGTAACTGAAGAAAAACTGCATTAAGTATTATAGATACATACAAAACATAATTCATAATTTGGGGAAGTACGTAAATAAAAGTCCAAAATGAGAGGTGCAGCTGGTAAGGAAACTAGGATTAGCACACACACAAGCTCCTTGAGAGCAAGAACTGTCATTAGTAGTCACTGTGTCACCGGAATTCAACTCGGTAAATATTTGTTGAATGAATGTGGATGTGATATTTAGAACAGGTTACGTGTTGAATAAGTTTGACAGTTGTGAGCTATTTCAGAGAAGGAACTGTATCTTATTCAAGCGTATACCCTTATTGCTTGCCTCAATGCCTGGCACCTATTGAGTGCTTTTTCATATTTAGCAAATTAATGGTAATTAGGGAAGACAGCAGGTGACGTTGGAGAGAACAATTCTCATTTGAAAATAAAGGGGGAGGAGTCATAGAAAAGGGGCGACTTTGAGACTTTAGGGGACACCAGGTGAGATTCCAGGAAAGCCTGCAGAGGCTTGAGTGAGAGTGGGGGGAAAGGAGGGCCTTTGTCAAGGAGGGACCCCTCCTGAGGCAGGAAGGAAAGAAGAGAGACCATGAGTGAAGCACAGAATCATTTGGAAGGGGCAATGAGAATATCAAAACAGCCCAGATGTCTCCATGTCCTCAATTAAAATATAATGCATATTTCAAAAGTCCACAGTAATTGTTAGCAACTACTACCCTTGTCACTCAATAGGCCTAAGGGTGGAGAAAGCCTTAAAAATGACATAGCTGAAAATAATCAGTGTGCGCGTGGGGGGTGGAAGTGGCGTGCTAGGGAGCTGGAAAGTTTAAGAAAAGTGAGATATGAGCCACGTTTTTCAAACCAATGCTTCAATTATTCAATAATTTTATCAAGAACTGTGCTAGGCACTGGGGGGGGGCGGTGGTTAAGAAATGTAAGCTATGGCTCTTGACCCTGAAAAGTTAAATAACAACTCAGAGATATTTCATGGCAGAGCATGTATATGCCAGAAAAAGTAGAAGAGATAAGGGCAAAATGTTCCATAACAAGAACTGTACTCATTACACATTATCTATCTATTAAAGCCTAATAATGATCTCCTGTACTGCCTCATTGTCGATATTGTTGTTTATAGTCAATAAAAAGTCATTTTCTGGCTTTCATATTGAAATAGTTATTTCAGTAAGTATTTCAGTTCTTTTGTTTGTGAAAAAAAAAACTGCTTTTCCTCAAGGTTCAATGAACAAAACAGCTCACAAGGCTTTGGCTGAGTACAGGACCATTTCTCAGTAGAAGAGAATCTGTTAAGAAATACTGTGTATGCAGATACAAAACTCACCTCAGAGCTTTACAACAAACAAAAATTGCTATGACTGACCCATCCACACTGACGCTGGGTCTGAGAGGGTTAAACTAAAAATCACGTTATTGTTTCTCCTCCGGCTTTTCTGTAATTCTCTAGAGCTAGGCAGCTGACAGCATGGATTTTTATTGAAGACATGCTATGACATTTGTTCTAAATGTCACATTTCTCCCCCACAAACTAAAAATAGCATGTCTCCATACCCCTACCCCTAATAAAATTGTTGGCTTGGAAATGACATTGATAAGCAAAATGAAGCATATAACCTTTTCTCCTTCTTCTAGAAATGTTTTATTTATTCCTGAGTAACATTTGGTATCTTTCGTAGGCTGAGATCAAAGGGACAAATCAGTGAATTTTGCTGCTGGAGTAGTCTTTACAGCATGGGACTGTCATTTTTAAAGCATGTTTCAGGCAGGCACTGCTGTCATCTGAGTGGTGATCTAGAGACTGACAGAAAATATCTGTAGAAATAATGTGTGCTCTCATAGTAATGTGACATTTTGTGAGCAGTTTGACTGTTTTCATTACTCTGATTTCAGTCTGGTGCAGAGCACGTTAGAAAGCCGGCAGTGGACTACGGAAAGCCTGTCAGGATGGCGCTGATGGGACAGCCTTGAAATTGGGCTGCTGGAGCCAATAAGACTTTGTGGCAATTATCTGAAAGCGTTTTAAACATTAAGTTGACCTGAATGCTAAATCTGATCAATTCCAAGGCCACTAGTTTTATTGATAAGAGTGTCTGACTAACTGACACGAAAAGCTAAATTCAAGCAAACTTGAAGGGGCTTTTGCTACACACACTTGCATTATCCCATCTAGGTTTCCTGTTAAGGGTGAAGATTTTGTTCCACAGGCAAAATTTCATTACAATAAACTTCTTACTGAACTGTTCTCGTCAGTGGTGGACCTCTGTTAAACAGAATATATTGCTAGAAAACCTGGTCCTAGACTGAAGTAGAACTGACCAAGAGAGCAAGCATGTACCAGATGCTCTCCAGTGGATCGTGCGGAGTTTGATTTTTAGCTAGGCAAGGAAGTAGTGAGCTCTGTACCTTGCTCCCAGAAGCATGTGCTGTTTGGTAAATGTGAAGCGTATATGGGAATTCTTTAGATTCTTGCTATTCGTGGACTGAACTACGATGTTGAGGGCATATATTTATTTGTCATTTTGCTGAGGCTCAATTTGGAATTCTCAAATTACTTCAAGGTTGACGGATGTGATGGAATCACCTAGTGAGTGACTTCAGCTTCCTTCCCAGTGGTTTTGCATCTCTACGTGGCTTCATCATTCTGTGTATGCCACTTTCTGAAAGGCCTGACGGTGTCACTCTAAATTTTCAATTAATTTCATTAGCATAATTTGGAGGCACGACTATATGCTACAAGCTGTTTCAGAATCCGAGGATTCACAAAGACTCTAGGGTGTAACTCTGCTTTTTCCAAGTTGGTGTAGCTTAAGGTGGGGTAGGGAAGACCACCACCAAATTCCCAAAGGCAGAGGTCCGGCATTCTCACTTCACAGCCTTCAGCTAAGGCACAGTCCTTTCCTTTGGTTCATTCATAAACACTCCCATCATCTCATCTGCCTCCCCCCGCCCCCAAAACAAAACATTTATTAACTGAAGCTTCCAACTGTGACAGAAATTACAGTCATGTTAATGGTACAGATGGTGTAAAAATGCAATCTAAAAACATGATTAAAAAACTCAGGAGCTGGCTAACCCAAGTTCATCTCGGCTATGGCTGACCAGACATCTATGAGGAAGGAAATACACGTTTTTGGTTAATTAGTTTGCTTTTATCCATCCCTGTAATTAGAACATGCTTTTCCCCTACTTAATCCTAAAACAGTCATTAGATTTAATAAACCTTTCTAGATTGCCACAAATAAGAAAAAGAATTAGTTAAAAAGTAAGCATTAAGCTGGTATTAGCAGTATGATTGTAACATTATGTGAATAAAATGCTTTTGTTTAATTATTAAAGACTAAATATATCATTTTATAGCTTGTTGTAAACAGTTTTTTTCCTTCTTCTTCCACATTTTGCTTTATAAGCCAGTAAAAACATTAATGCTGTCTCCACAGATTTCATTCCACCAAATGGAAGTGAGTAATCATTTTTTTCCAAAAATCAACCCAGAACTAGCTTCTTCTCAACTCAAAATGGAGTCAGGGAGCAGATGTGTCTCAAGCAGTTGGGTGCCCGCCTCCCACATGGGAGGTCCCGGGTTCAGTTCCCAGTGCCTCCTAAAGAAGATGAGCAAGACAGAGAGAGCAGACATCAAGCAGATACAACGAGCAGACAGATGAAGGAGCCACCTCAGGGTAGGTGGGTGCAGGGGGATGGAGTCAGAATCCCACATGACCAAAGGTAAGAAGATGGCTGTGGGGCATTAGAAAGCTTGGCCTATACCTTTCACGGCTCCTGTGAATTGACAACCAATGGAAACCAAGTACAAGTTAGCCCTCGTAACTATTTTAACCTCTCAGCCTGTGGCGTCATGGTCTGATCACCTCCCAGAGTCCAGAAAGCCCCCTAACTCTACAGGCCCCACTAACCCCCAACACACCCTTTTGTCAATATGGTGCTGTTTTTTAGGTGATCAAAGGTTAAAACCAATTATAAAGTTAAAAACAATATACTATAAAGTTGAGGAACCAAGCTTTCAGACTTCACCTTGTTGAGCAGCCTCCATATTCAATGATGTTCTTCTTCACTGAATGTCAAGAAGCCTCTCAGTAAAATGATCTCATGTACTAAATTAAAACTCAAGTTGGTCCTCACCAGAACCCCCTCAGATTCCCTCTCAGCAAATAGCTGGTTGTGGGACAGCAGGTTCCTAGGTATCAGCACCCCCCCCCCGGCTGCCCCCGTCAACGCCTGCCAAACAGCACCGCCTGCACTGGCTGAAGAGGAAAGACCTGGGCCGCGGCACCCACAACCATCGCTGCTGATGGGCTACCGACACCTGCAAGCTTCCGAAAATCCAGATCTGGCCTGGCTGAGGAGAAAGGGTGGGGAAAAGAGAAGACTTACTCTGTCATAGACAAAAGCAGAGATCCGAAGGTAAACTCAAGAGTATCTTAGAGGTAGCAGCCTGTCCAAGAACAGGGCTACGTGCTCTGGAAAGGATTTTCCCCATTTCCTCCTCACTCCAAACCTCACACCGATACTCAGACGGTTGAGAGTGAAGGCAACTGGGCCCAGGGGTCTTTCTACATTATTCTGAGCTGAACCCCACCTTGGCCTTTGTGAGAGAGACTGGGACTATTAGAGGCTATGGGGACATAAAGCAATATCTTTTGTAATTTTTATGTTAGAATAGTACTCTATGGAGATGCTAGTTGATCACTTCAGCCATCTTATTATTCTAATTTCAAAGTAGAGAAAAAAAAAAAGAAAAAAACCAACTAAGATCCAGAAAGTACATGTTGGAGCTGAGGCTAAATGCCTGGTCCCTAACCCCCAAAATAGTCTGGAATGAGTTCTCTTTACTCGGCACTGTATTGTACACGGTCCATTGAGGGCAGCAGAAAGGTTTAGCAGTGAATGGGAGCGGCTTGGAAGCACAGCGTCTCCAAACCAGTCTTCACCTGCATTTACCTGAACGCAAATAAATTACATTCTAGTGCACCAACCCTTTTAGGAAACATCACACTTTATGCTGCCTAGAGTCAAAAGGACTGAACTGTAAGGTTAGTCACAAGCCAGTCACGTGGTATCAGACAGAGACTTAGCTCCTCTGGGCCGTGGTCGTCTCATTGCAAAAAGAAGTCATTAGACAAGATGTTCTCTATGATTCTTTTTAATCACACCTAAAATTACACCTAGGACCACAGATTGCCAATCTGATTTACTGCTCTTTGTTGAGATTAACTTGTAATGCTCTCTAAAAAGAAGCTAGGAATTAAGAATAAATTCCCCCTTTATAAATGAGATGGAATAAAAGAGAAGTGTGGTAAGGTGGATGTTTGACCTAGGGGTTAATAGAGAATTCCAGTTGTCTGGGATGGTGTTAACATACTTTCACAGGAGGAAAATAAAAAAATCTCAGAATAATGTTAACAAAGCTTTTGGATTTATTTTTGTAAGGAGTTCCTTACAAAAAAAACACAAAGGAGGTATTTATTCTAAATGTGAAGAGATCAGCTCAGTAAATGAATACATTTACATTATTACTATATTTTAAAATTTTTATAGACTTTCTGCTCTTCTTCATTAAGAACAAACAGGAAAATCTGCACACTTTCAACAGTTAGGACCTTGTTCTGAGAGGGAAAATGTGACTGCTTGGAAACAGAGGCTGTGAATCATGTGCATGCAAATCAACTCCATGCCACCTAGCTCTGCAGACAGCAGGGGAACATGTGCAAGACATTAAAATCCTAGGGCCCTTGGTGACCTAAGGGGACGTGGCCCCTAGCGCCAAGCCTAACCAAACAGAATTAATTTTGGACACATGATGGAGTTGAAACCACTTTAGTTAGAGCGACTAAGAAGACTTAAAACAGAACATCTCAGAAAAGAGGACGCTCCGGCCGCCTCCTTGCCTCCGTCCTCACCGCACCCCAGCCTGCATGGCCTCATTCCCTTCACGCTGAAGAAGGAACAGGTGACGGGCCACCAAGAATGCCAGGACCCACTCCTAGCGCAGGAAACGGGGCTCCCGACGCCCAGCACAGTCTTTAGCACACAGTAGTTGCTTTAAAAAGAGTGAATTAATGTGACTTTACTCTAGTGAAGGGAAAATACCTCTATGTCATGTGACCTTCACAACTCTGAGAGGTTAATAGGACAATTTGCAATTTTATGCCTTTTTTTTTTTTTAAAACAGATATGAAAGCTGAGGTCAAGGAAGGTCAATAACTTGTTAGAGAGAACACAGCCTGGGGGGTGAGATGATTCACATGCACAAGGCATGTGTTAAGTAAGAAGCTGCACAAGGCACTGTGCAAGTGAAAGTAATTACCATGATGATTTGGGCACCTCTATAAATTCAAAGAAAACTTGGAACTTGCTGTGGAATGGCGTTTAGCCTCTTCTCCTACAGTCTTGGTGGTGCTCTTTCGACTCCCTTTTCCCTCGGCCACAAGGGAGGCGGCGCTGTTCCTCTAGCCAGAGTGGCACCCCGGGAGGCGCGTCTGCACCCCGCGCTGCTCCAGGCGGCAGCCCCCGGCTCCCCTCCCGCCGGGGGTCCCCTGAGCCACGGGTCTGGAGACTTACCGTGTCTGTACAATCGATAGGCTTTCAGGTTGACTTAATGTGGAAAGAAAACAGTATTAAACAATTACGCTGCACATGAACATTCTGTATAAGAGTGCAGCGTTGATCATTTTTATGGCTTCATAAAAATGCATGTGCTTTTGTTTATTACAAATTCACCAGGAAACTGAAACACCCGACGCAGAATGAGAAGCAAGGCACAGGCTAAAAAGTGAAGCCGGCAAATTTGGAAAATAAAATACCACTTTCAATTTTAGTAACATCAAACTGATTCTGTTTTGTTTTTTTAAAAAGCTTTGGTTTGAGGCTGTTAGCCATTCTAACTTCAAAAGAAAAATTAACAGAACTTTTTGCGATGCAATGCTTTACTGAAGGTTTTCAGACTCCCACCTTACACTCACGGGCGTGTGCCACTACACGCACACTTGATGACATTTCATAGGAATAGGAAAAAAACTGTACTAAAGAAATAGAGAGAAAAGCAAAATTTTAGAATTTTATTACTGAGTGTGTTTTTATACTGACCTCTACTACTGATTGCTTTTATTTTTTTTGCCTATTAGCAAAATTGTGTTTTTAGCTTTCAAGAGATGAAATATGAACTTACAGATTCCTGTTTCACTATTTGAGAAAAAGGATTAGGGCGAATCAGCAAATTAATTATGTCCCTACACTTTGCGCCTGATGGAGTGATTATTTGGCTGCAGGCTGCATATATCATGCATTCTTCTCTGTAACAAGGCAAATTAGGTATTTATGCTTCTATTCCAAAACAAAGCAGACACTCTGTCTGGCAGGATCTTTTTTTTCCTGCACTATTTAGAACTCTTGTAAGTAAAGCTCGTGAGTTTCATCATGTGGCACTTCAACCCTGCTCTCCATAAACAATCTTTATGAGGGTCATACTGCTTCTTACTTAACAGTCAATAAATGTCACACTGCCACGACTGCTGCCAACTTCTAAGAGTAATTTTGTAAAAATAATGTTTCCCTGTGTGAATGTGCACACATACTAGATTCATTCTTTAAGACTGCCTTATTATAATTTGTACTTTTCTCCTAAAGCATTTCATTTGTACTCTTGACCATGCCTTGGTTCAAATGACCAACAACAGTGCTCATCTCTCAGTTTTCTAAATACCCAGCACAATGCTCACTGTGCCCTGGCCTCCCATCACCTGCCTGGCCGCAGCCACTGAGGATCCTTACTAGGTTGCCAGGGTGGAGGGGATACTGGTAGCGGTCAGCTCACCAGAAGGTCAGGGCCAGAGCTAGTAGTGCTGCCCCAAGCTTGCTGTCTGGGCTGGAAACTGGACACCCTAGCCTCTATGGAGTCCAGGGCTCCTGCAGCCCCTGCCAGGCTGGCTTTACCCACGATCAACTGTCCTGGTTTCCTGCTACTGCCTCGCCTGGACCTCCAGGTCCTCAGCTAGGCCCCTGCTCCCAGCCACTCGCCTCTAGCTCCAGCTCGCCATTCCCTTGCCAGGAGGGGAAGAGAAGGAAGGAAGGAATTGGCAGAATGTTCCGGCTTCTTCAGCATTCAACTTGGAATATGGAATGAAACAGATGCCTCACTATACTGGGGTTGCCTAGATCAGTGTTTCTCAAACTACTAATGGTGAAAAACCAGGCTTTTTTTCTTTTTCTTTTTTAAATGTCAGATCCATCATAAACCAATTTAGTTATAAAATATAAGACAAAATTGTAAGTAGAAAAATGAAATTAAGACATACAGAAAAAAAAAAGAAAAGCCCAAATATTTTAAGATTCAAAAGACATCAAGTGACACTGTCGCATTCCTTAACGCTCACTCTCGCCTCCTACACTCGCCTCCTTTCAGATCACTAAGCCTGGGGGCTGGCCAGGAGTGAGGTCCACTCTGATCAGGCCCGGCCAGGCCCTTTCTGGCACCACGTCCCACGCCCAGTCCTGCGGGCTACTGAGCGACGGAGGCCTGAGCCAGCCCCTGTTTGGATATTTCCTGTCCCTTCTCTCTACTTGGTCTCCGGCCCTGCACACGTCCTCCTCCCCATTTGTGAGGCCAAGTCGCTGACATCCTAGCATGCCCCATGCCAAGCCCGTTCCCAGTTACGAAAAGCACATGTTAACTATTTGCTGAATGAATTCATTCCTGTCTGATGTCATGGAGTCATTCATTCATTCAAAAAATCATTTATTAAGTGCCCACTATATGCCAGGTACTGAAAGAGTGGCTGGAAATACAACTTGTTCTCAAGTAGCTTTTAGTCTAGGGAGAGAAGCAGAAATGTAAACAAATAACACCAACTCACTGGGATAGACGCCATGGCAGAGGGCGGCACGGAGTGCTTGGACAGCACCACAAAGTGCCACTTATCCCAGTTTGGGGTTGTAATAAGCAAAGGCTCGGCGGAGCTGCGACCTGAAGGGCTAAAAGACATCCGCCAGAGAAGAGAGGCGGGCAAGAGCCCCCGGCAAAGGAGACCAAATCTGCAGACACACAGGCGACAGCGCTTGGCATGCTCAGGAGCAAGCAGTCGAGGAAGGCTTAAGGGGGCAGTGGTGAAATGCGAGGCTGAGCGGGAAGCTGGGACAAAGTTATGTAGGAGTCCGGGATTTCTCAAGGGTGGGTGCTGGCGGCATTTTGAGCAGATCAAGGTTTGGCTGTTCACAGGCTGAGGGGCTATACTGTGCCACCTTCAGGGTGGTTAGCAACCCTGCCCCTGGGCACTAAATGCCAGGAACACCTCTATACCAACCAACCCTTCCCCACTCCCTCCACTTATTAGGGTAGCACCAGCCCTGGCTCAGAACCTTGGGAAAGCAGAGGCTTTGGTCAAAACGTGGACAAGTCTCTCAGGAAGATGCAGTGGTACCAGTTTGCCTGAATCGGTGTTATCCTGATATGTTCAAGGAAAACTGTACCCGCAGAATCCTTTAGTATTTACATCTGGCCTCAGTGCAAGTAACTTGTGAGCAACTTTCCCATAAATTCAATTCTGCTCAGCAAGCGTTTACTTAGAGCCTACTAAACAAACATCAGCTACCGCCCAGGCTCCTGTAGGAGCATTAAGAATATAAGGCACCTACCCTTGAAAAATTTACAGTCTGGTTGCTAAAACATGATTAAGCAACCACACAAGGTACTATATAATCCAGTGTCTGACAACCGCACTATTCATGTGTTTCATGGGAATGTTCAGCATTTAAACGGATTCCTCTTTATTCCTCCTTCTTGATCTTTCATATCTGACCCAGATATGAAAAGCATACAACAAAGAAAGAAACTGAAAGCCAGCGGAAAACTGAAATGACCAACAATTATCTGTGAGTTTTCCCCAATCTCTCCCTTATCAGGGATTGCGGAGAAAATACTATTTTAATTTACCTGAGCAAACAAAGAGAATCTTGCTTGTAATATAAATCCTAAGAGTTAACAAGGCTTTCCTTCACTTTCAGATATCCTGGGTATATCAGCACATTCAAAATGTCTGGAACAAGCGAAGATTTTAAGGAAAAGCACAATAAAACTGCTTTTGTGCTGGAGGTTGAAGTTACTTTTCTCTGCCTTCTCCAGCTCCATCGTCATCTCCTTCTTGGGACATGCTGATGAACAGAACAGAAGCCTCTAGTTCTGCTGAAGGTGCTGCCCTCTGTCCTGCCCCCAATTCCCTGATGACACTGCATTTTCCTGGACTGCACGGTCACGAAGGTAATGAAGGCCTTCTGCCTGAAGGCAACAGTTTACAGTGATTTGTAGGTCTCTCTGCTGGGCTCACAAGTCATCAAAAGTTACCTCTTCAAGGGGGAAAAGGCAATTAAAATTATGATTTTCAGGGACACTGACAAGTTCCAGAAAGTCTCTTAGGAAATGGAAAAGCTCATTAATAAATGAGAATCAACAATTAGTAATTAATACTTTGGCTTAGATGGTTGTCTCTCTTGTTAAAATGAAAATAGCCAGGGAGACTCTCACATTGCCCCTTTTCAATAATTCATACCCTGTAAAGGCTGTGTTCACCACATTCTTCCCTGAGAGCAGGCTTGGCTGGACGGCTAGAGACAGCAAGAGGCTGTGAGTTCCCGGGCCGTGAGCAGGTCACAGAGAGGGGGAAGCAGAAGCCCACTGTTAGAAGAGGCATGCCGGACTCCACCATTCTCTCCAGGGCTCCAGCTGACTTTGAGTTTATACCTAAAAATGGACCGCACTGAGCTAACCCATGATGTGTGCATGTCTTCATTATAGTGTATCTTTTTTTCAATTGCCGTGGAAAGACGTGAGAAATAAAATGTGGAAATATTTAATAATTCAGAATTTCTAAGTGTCCAGGCTACCGAGCATATTAAATAATAGTTGTTTAGAAAGAACAGAAAGGAAATGGGTAAGAGATTTTATGAGATCTTACTACATGTCATTTGTTTTCAGAGGTTTACTTCTCACAAAATGTAGATTTTCCCTCCAATGACAAATGTGAGGGTCAGAAAGATTAGGAAATGTGCCCCAAATTTCACAGTTAGTAAATGAGAGAACGCAGAGTCCAAGCCAGGTTCACCTGGCAGGAAAGCACTTGCTCTCTCTGATCTACACCACGTTGCCTAGATGTCTTAGCAACTCGGATTACAGAAGTGTTAGGGATAAAATCATGATTGCCAAGGGACGGGCGTCTAAAGAGCTCTGGATCACAGTGGTCTGCGGTTGGGCGCACACATACGCACACACGCACACATACGCACACACATGCACACACGCACACACATGCACACACACACACACGCGCGCGGGTAATGTTGGTTGATTATGGCTGAGTCATTGAATTTGTCTGGAGGAACCATTTTCTTTTGCATGATAACCCCACAGCTGGAAAACATAGAGGGCAGTAAATTATCTACCCAGAATTTTGGTGGTTGAGAACTATGAGCATTATTTGAAACAAAAAAGTTGACTTCATCAATACATATGAAAGTCAATTATTGCTTTGGTAAAGTTAAAGGAAAGAAAGGGAAATAACTAAAACAGGAAGAATAAAATGAGAATAAAAGGAGGTAGGGAGATACTGCCTCTGAGTACATGGCGTATGTGTATACGACACAGGGAGATGTCCTAGAAATGTTCACAAGCAAAGAACGTTTGTGGAATGGCAAGTTGAATAGCTGTGACATTAAGGCTTTCCACTCTTGAGGGAAATATGGACATCATGGCCTATTAGTGCTTTGATTCTGACAAGCACCTTCCTATCTCTTTTAACAGTTATAGTAACCATATAAGAAGCTTTTATTCTTATTATTCTTTGCTTCTGCCATCTGAAAATAATGAGCTTAAACAGCAATCATGCTGTCATTTTACCTGGGAAAAGGTTCTTTTAATGAAGAATTCTAATAAAATTATTGCTTTAGAAATGGAAACTAATTCACATTTTTATATGTATTTTTAAAAAATCCCTAAATTATTAAAAAGATTCTTTCAAGTGATAAATATCTCATACATTTAGCAGATGTTAGCCTATTTATTGTTTCAGGGCTTTTTCATACTTTAACTACCTTTTGAGAACCATAACAGACTGTAGAAAAGAAAACAAGTTAAGAAGAGTAGTTCCTTTATGTCTGCCTTCAGTAGTGAAAGGTCAAGCACAAACTGTAAATACCTGAAATAACTCAAAACTAGTAATACACAGGTCCCTCAAATATTATTAAAAACAAATAGCTTTTCCAGCAAGAACAATTATCTTCAGCACAAAACTAAATAATTGCAGCATACTAGGTTAATTATGAAAGAAGGAATTCTAAGAAGCAAAGAATGATGCCCCCTCCCCATTATAAACTTGATGTGTCTTGGTGATCTGCTCACGTTAATGCCTATACACTCTAGGTAATGCATGGGCGTCTCACCCTTTACCCCTCCCAACGGAACATGCTGCTTTTATTCTAAACCATGGGTATTCTGTGGATGGGGGTGGGGCCCAGTAGGAAGGGGTGGGGGTGCGGAGATGGCCACCCTAGATGTCAGTCTGGGTTATCAGTAACCTTGGAGGTCTTTGGGAAGAGCAGAGGGCAAATACTTTACTGCACAGTAGGGAGTGAGTGCTAGGAAGTAATTCCTCAATGCTGTCTTTATGATTTGAGCTAGACTCTGAAGAAATAAGACATGAGAATTCAGTGCAATTAAGGAAAAAGTTTTTGGTTATAATTTAAGCCAGATGTGAATCCCAAAAATGTACCATGGGACCATCAGGCTATTAGTGAAGTTGGCATAAGGGTCACAACAGTTGGGACATATCTCTAAATGTGGGTTTTAGGGGAAAAAAAAAAAACCAACCCCAAACCAAAAACAAAGCAGGCATTTTTGGGTGTTAGGGAGAGAGGAATAAACTTAACTGAATCAAATAATTAATGAGCCACGGTTCCCACCCTGTTTTAAGGCATGGAGCTAGTATGACATTCCTTGGGCTTTCAAAGTTCAAATGACCTTCAGTTAAACTTTTATAGTGTGGTTCTTTTAAATACTTCTATATTGTATTAATAATGGTTAATAATAATATTGAGGTTACTGGCATTATATATGAATGTTAGAACTAAAATGTGCTGTTCACCTCTCTCGTTCCCAACAGACTGTGAGTGTCTTTAGCCACAGGACCACACAACAGCTCATTCCTTGTGTTCTTAATGCCTCGCACACAGTGACTGAGTAAATGAATGTGGGTTTTAGAAAAGTTCATATGACGACTACTGAGTCCCAATTTACAATACCAGCATCAGGGACAAGACCTACTGTTTACATCCATAAAAGCCTACTCTATGACACTACGTTTCACCTAAAGTCTAAGTAAACCCAAAATACAGTCTTGAATGAAAGTTTTTATTTCCTCGACTTGGAAAACCATACATATTGAGGGTTGTCCATCAGACCAGCTTGCAACATTAGATAATACTTAAAATGCAATATTAATCATGTAAATGGTCATATATTCATGATAATGAAAAACATGACAGCATAGACCCATTAAAATGTTAAGAAATTTTAAAAATAATTTTTGTATTTATATATTAGAGGTTTCTTTGGCATTCTGGGAATTTACGGCCTTACAAATCCAAGTCTAGTTCCCTAACTTGCCCATCCGTTCCTGCCCTTCCTTCCTGGATGGTACCAGTTCTCCGAGAGAGAAGCAAAGCACCAGCCTCTTTGAAGCTGTGTTTTGGCGTTGCCTCCCCGAGCTAACGAAATGCTTTGGTTTCAGAGGCCTTCCCCTTTCAGTCCTGTCCAAGCTTTAGGATGAATGTTCTTAATTCTCAAGAAGCATAGTCCGATAGTTTATATGTTGCTTGAAGAAGGAAATTAAATGAAGTAGTATTTCACTAGCATATGGTCCTTGATAGGGAGAAAATAGCTTTCCACCTTTGCTTGTAAACTCTAGAGAGAACTTATACAAGAGGAGGGATTTAGATACCAGGAAACACATGTGCAGTTTTTCATTGGTTTCTGAATTTACTGTGACATGGGAGGAGAACGTAACATTAGGCATGCTATCATAACTGCAACAGAAGAGATGCAGATAAGTTTCAACAATCATGGGACAACTATTTTTATAGTATTTATCAGTTTATAAAACACACACATAATCTCACTGGATCCTCACAAACAACTAAATGTAGCTAGAGCTGGGATAATCTCTATTTTCAAGATAAGAAAAAAGGCTTGAGGTTACTAAAGCTATTTCTTCTTTAGATAAAAATCTCATTAAGACTATTATATCGTAGAATGAGGATTAGCTTGAAAATAGGCCAGCAGTTTGAAGCCACTTTCAAGATCAGCCAGCCAGCCCAGTGGCAGCGCCGAGCCACAAACCCCTACCTTCTGGCAGCAAAGCCAGTGCTCTTCGCAGACGCCTAGAAGGACTAGAGCAGTCTTCCCATGGTCCTGCGCCTGTTCGTATAAGAGTTTCTCCTTTGTAGTCTGTCAATTCAGTGCTGGCAGTGAGTGTATTTTTTAAAAAATCAATTAATGGAATAAATTAAGCAATAACAAGACCTAAATTATTGGAAGAAAACAGCCAAAAATAGTTTTGAAATAAGAAATGGACGGCCTGAATATTAAATTACTGACTTTACTACTGGAATTTTCTCCCTAGCTTTCCATATAATGTTATCTTAATATAGTTACTCTTAAGACTTCGTTTGCACCCATGTATTCACAATTTATAGAATTTCCATTGGGATGGCTCACAGTGCTTATGTGACTAATTAAACCTCACTGAAATTACATTTCAGACAGAAGCTGGACCTTACTTACTTCCCAGCAGAAACGGTGCCCATGTGCCGTGCTTCCCGTGCATGAGTCCAGGATTGATTACTGCTACGGCGTGGACTGTATTTTGCATACCACGGCACGCAAGCATTAATCTGCACTCATTCTTCAATAGCATAAGTCATTAAAGTACACACTTTGAATCTGGGGCACATACAAGATGTAACCACAAGGGAATACGGTGCTGTTATGACAAGACATTATTAATAAAAAGTAAAATGTGCTTTATGAAGTTAGGGTTTTAATTTGCTATCTCAAGAAATAGGCTCTGAACAATTTTGAACGAGGTAACTTCCCAGGAGGGTTTAAATCCCTTTACCCTCCTTCCTTTAGGTACCGAAAGATTATGATTAATGCACACTAAATCTCTCTTCACTGGAATACGTCCTGGCACGTTTCTAAAACCAAATTTGAGCTACTGGTAAGTGTGAGGACTCTAAGTCTGGAGCAAATTTTGCTAGACTTGTGAATTCC
The DNA here is from genome assembly GCA_029593785.1 of Cabassous unicinctus. Lineage (NCBI taxonomy): Eukaryota > Metazoa > Chordata > Mammalia > Cingulata > Chlamyphoridae > Cabassous > Cabassous unicinctus. Next base: position 14,268 of record JAQZBX010017708.1, on the reverse strand, counting down.
TCTCCTGCCTTTCCTGGCGTCTCCCCCCCTTTCCTCCTGACATTATTCCACAGCAGGGGACAGAGTGTGTCACGAGTGGGCCCAGCCGGAGGCAACCCAGCCGAGCAGCATCACAGATCTCCTTGGCAACCCCAGCAAATGGCTGACCTACACTTGGTGCAACTAGTTCACATGAGAAAAAGGGAATCTGTGCTGCAGCGTGCGTTTAACCTGTATTTCAAGAGGCAGTCAGAGAGATATATAAAGTAACTGTGGCTCAGAGAAGTATTACAGGCATACATCATTTGAAATTCACATGAGACTTCAGCAAAACTATATATATGTTCATGTAAATGTGCACATGGTCTTCTTTCTCTTAATTCCTCAATCTTCATAAACAAATGCACTAGTGGGAGGTTCGTACAAGTAGAAACAGCATTAATGGGTCGCATATTAATATTTATGTTTTACTATATTAAGACCTTGCATACATTACGACTCTGTTTTGCAAGCTGAATGAATAACTAATGCTACATTATGTATGGGTACATATTAAACAGACATGTCTACACTGTCTTAGTTCAGGATATGATTAATGCAGCCTATCAGAAGCCAGATGGTGCAGAACCAGAACCATCAATCAAAATGAGAAGACCACTGCGTGCTATCCACAATGAGGTCCTCACAAATGGAGATTCTGTTCACAGACCCGAACTGGTAATAGGCAGAAAACGCCAAGAACATAGCAGCACTGTCCCAGGGGGATAAAAAGTCATAGCTCAGACTTGGCTAGATAAAAAATCTGGCACAGGAATAGTCCTCACTGGAGCCTGGAGCAGAAGAGCTGGGAAAGCCTGAACAAACCAAATGGCCTGCCCTTAAGACTTCAAAAAAAAGGAAAGAAAAGAAAAAAATTAGGTTTTTAATTATTTTAATAATGTTTGCACTGATGACAGTATCTGTCAAACAGTATCCATTTCCCAGTTGATCTAGGATGGGCTAGTGCCACGCAGTAACAAAGCAGCTGTCACTGTCTGCCTGACTCGTGAATTGGCATCTTGTTCCTTTTGCACAGGCTTTATTATAAATAACCCCAAATGCTTCAGTGTTGCTTTGCAGCCTTTCTCCAAGGATCTATGGGAAACAATTTTAGTCTCTGTTATGTTTAATACTAATGACTATTTTGGGGGCAGTTGTAGGGAGGGAGGTGGTCAAAAGAAGTTTCCTGTTCCTTAATAGCTTTACATAAAAATAACGATAGAAACACAAGGTGCTTTGTCTTTGTAAATGGATCATGTGTGCCTAGAAAATGTTAAATTATCCCTATGCACTGTGGGACATCAAATTTTTTTTCAAAAAACAAATACATAGGTTTGACTTCCTAATAGCCACTGAAATGCTACTGCAGAATTCCAGCTTTGTGGAGTTTTGGAGGGTAGACAAATGTGCAAGCAAGGAGAAAAGTCCAGGAAACACAAAATTGTTCCAGAAGAGTTATGCAACAAAATGATGAGATACATAATACATGAAATCCCCAAAATAAATAAGGATTGTATAAGTGAAAATATTTGGAAAAACAATGTATTATCTAACAATATTTCTGATTTAAGATAAAAATTACATTATGACCCTTATACATGTGAGATAATTTGGAAAGAGAACAGCCAAATTTTACTTTTTGTAGCAATACTGAAAATTAATATGAATTACTATGCATGTTAATATAAATAAGGTCTTTAAAAAGGATGATCTTTAGAGATTTTTAACATTTTTGTATTTCCTTCTATTCCTCATTATTATATAGTTTTAAAACAGAACTCATTTCCTAACTTATGTAAAATTTCGTTATCATCTTTTCCCCCTAATGATATAAGCATTTTCCATTTTGCTACAAATTCTGCATGAATAATGTTTAACAGTTGGATAACATTCCACTGCACATATATACTATGGTTTACTTATATAAATTATGTAATTTTATTTATTTAATTCCTTAAGGTGGACATTTAAGTTTTTTCTCTCTCTCTCATTATTAATAATAATGCAGCGAACAATTTAATGAATGAAGCTTTATCTGTTAAAGTTATTTTCTTCTAATATATTTTCAGGAGCTGAATTGTTGGGTGAAATGATATGAATTCTAAGCTAAAAATTTACATTCTCACCAGCACGCAGTGGTGTCAAGTTAAAAATCGTTAGTAATTTTATTGGTGAAAATACTTTACTGTAATTTAAATGTGTATTGTTTTATATTACCAGTTAGGTTAAGAAGTTTTCTATGGCTAAATAACTACATTTCCTCTTTAAAGTTATTGATGTCCTGGGAAATTTTATCATTCTTATCTACTTATTAAAAGAATTTACAAAGTATCCTTCTTCGGAATACTGAATTTTTCTAATTTCTTAAAAGCAATAAACTGTATTCATTTAAAAACATTTAAAAACGAAGACTTTTCACTAATTCAGACAGGTCTTCTCTGAAACAACTTCAAATCAGTGGAAGTTTAATAACTAGCTGCACTGAATTGACTGATAAACCTTTAGAGTAGCCATCTAGTTTTATGTTCCCCCCCCAGTGCTGGGAATGTTACATGACAGCTGTGTTCCTCAGTAACCAACCCCCTTCCCGTAAAATGTACCTTTTTAATTTCTACCAAAACTTGGATACTGTGTGGTTAGCATCAAATTGCTTTTGACTTGTTTATGGTGACTTTTTTCTAATATATATCTAACAATATGGACCACACTAAAACAAGGAAGACGTATGATATGAAAGGAAAGTAGTTGTGATCCAAACACACATGAGAAGACCACCAAAATAGTCCAACAACAAAGTAGAAGTTAAACTGATACAGAAACTACGTATCTTTTTAGAGCTACATGTAATTGAGACAAACTCCCCAAAAGGCAGTACCCTATCATGAACCACTGGGATTTTCAAAATTCAGTGATATTTATATTTAAAGTAGAAGGCACAGTAAAAATAGCAAAAAAATAAGTGAAAATTCACCAGACTTTGAATAATCCAGAGTGATTCAAATCTTCTTCGGTTCAGCCACCACCACTTTAAAGGAATGTTAACATGCAGTCCTTTTTCTCCTCATTCCAGAAAGCTGTACTGCATAGGAGGTGAATGACTTAGAAGCGCACACACACACAAAGCATCGGCACACTGCGTCTGCTTTCTGTGCTTTGGTACATCACAAGCACTGCCTTGTACATTAAGGAGACTTTGGGAACATACTTCTCTATTATTCTCACACCGCACAATCCATCCAAAGTGTACACTCAGTGGCTCTCAGGACAATCACCCCAGTCAACTTTACATATTCATTGCTCCAAAAAGAAAAAGCCATTACCCCATAGAACCCCCCTATTATTACTGCCACTTAGTAGTTGTGAGGCACCTTTGTTACAATTGAAGAAAGAGTATTAAAATATTACTGTTAACTATATTCCACAGTTTGCTTTAGGTGTAACTTTTCCCCATATGCCACCCTATCATTAACACCTTGTAATAGTGAAGTACATTTGGAACCTGCGTCTTTTAATCCCAGTGTGGCAGCTGGGGTGGAAGGAAAACCAGGGATTCTGGGGGGTTCCAGCACTGCTGACAAAAGATGAACTCAAACTCACTTCTCACCGGCAGGTCCTTTTATCCCAGCCTGGCAATCTCGGCCACACCTTCCTCTCACCATCCCACTCCTTCAACCCTAGCCACCGCGCTCCTGGGTGGTGGCCGTGGGGAGGTCAGCCAGGGGGCAAAAGAGCTGCAACCAGCCTGGCCAATCCTGTGGCTTTCGACCAGGAGAGGAGAAAAAAGGAAAAACCACAGTTGCTTGCTTTTACATAAACCCAGAATAGCTCTATATAACCCAAGAGCAGTGGTTGTGTTTCAATACCAAACCGCCATCGCTTCTCCTCAGAGCTAGAAACTCGGCCTCTGCCCAAAGCCAGGTAACCTGAAGATGCACATTTAGTTGAACAAATCAAGTTCACAGCCATCTCAGGGGCTTCAAATGTTAAGCCCAATTTGCTATTAGGTGGAGTTTACTGGAGTTTTGCTTTGAATCACAGAATTATTAGAAATAAAGGGAGCTCTTATCCTCCAGAATACAAATATTAGAAATCAAAAGAATTACTACAAATAAAAATGAGCAACAATGATAAAAAAGAAAAACATCTTGTGGTGAAATAAAGGGCCTATCAGACTAGGAGCCAGCAAATCTGACTTTAAGGTATAGTTTTATTATTAATTAACCAACTGCCTATGGTATTTTTACCCCCACAAACCTTGGTTTCCATATCTAAATTAAAAAGAAAAAAACAAAGGGCCTTTATTAAGATGAAACTTCTAATTCCTCTCAGAGCTAACCTTTAATGATTCTAAATACATACTTTATCACTTTGATTACTTAAGGGACAAGTTTAAAACCCCATCTACCACAATTAGCATGTAAAATATTCCACATCATCTAGTTTTTGGGTATATTAAGAGTTATCCATACAAATACTTTATTTCTTTTCCTTCCTGTCAATTTCTTGGCAAACTGCAGAGTCAGAATTTAGAGACAGCATCCTGTGAGACAACGCTTTCACATGAGGGCATGAGTGGGCAACATCAACTGGTCTATGACGCTAATGAGACTGCACACCTCAGCAGCACTGCAGGGTGCAGGTACTGTCAGTGAAGTCGTGAATTACGAGGCCTCCCCTGGGTCCACTCATGCCCATCAGCTATTGGACCCTTCCCACCATAGGCTTTTCACTGCTGTGATATCTTGAAGAGTTTCAGTGTTACTCTGAAATGACTTGTATTAAAAAATAGCAGAAAATTTTAATTGGCTCACAGAAAGATCCAGAACAATATTTTCATTTTTGTCTTTTAGGTTTCCAGCTGGCTAGATTTTTATCTAGTTGAAGGATCCTGGTGATATTTTCTAGCATCTAACCACAGGCTTGCTTTAATCACAATAAAATTATTTCACTGCTAATTTTCTTTTAGAGATATCAGATTAAAGCAATAAATTCTTACTGGTAGAAATGCTCAGAGTAATTACTGTAACAGCTAACATTTATTTAGCAATATTCAGAATGTTGTATCAATCTCTTCCACATGCCTTCTCTTGTTTAATCCCTCTAAGAACACCATGGGTTAGGTACTATTTCTTATCCCCATTTTAGAGGTGAGAAAGCGGAGGCTCAGAGAAGTGAATTACCTAAGTTACTTGCCTAGTAAATGGGAGATTCAAGCCCAAGTCAGACTGCTTCTCTTCTGAAAACTGCCCAAAATAGTTTCAAATCTTACTGGGTTTCATACATTTTATGGTGCAATGGTCCATTATGCTGTTCAGTGCCCCTTAACAGAAAGATTGATGGGATATATTCTACTTGAGAGATTTGCCCTCAGAAAAGGTTGTCACTCCTCTCGAATGACATGTTTTTGGTAATTGCAAAATGAAAGTTGTATATTTAGCTGTGTTTGTCTTTTTGACTTAGCTTCCCAGAAGTCCAGGTTTTTATTCTCAATGGTAGCAATGACTCAGATTTTGTGGGTGAACAACACAGCTCTTTTTACTTTATCCTAAAAGATCTTACTATTTATGAGCCTTTTATATAAGTTACTCTGAGGCTTCTTTGGACAAAACAAAGAAACTAACAAACAAAAAACCCACAAATAATCTCCAAACAAAACAAACAGGTTTTAAGTAATAAAGGCAAGGTGTTAGTGAAATAGAATTACATTTTAATTATAATGATATTTTCTTTGGCCAGGTAAATGCAAGCTGATGAGGAGGTAAATAATAAGTAACAATTAACTTTTTCCTTTTTATTAAGCACTTTAACATATATTATCTCATTTGATACTCATAATAACCCCTTGAGATAAATAAGACAGATATTGTCTATATCTGAACTAGCAGATAACAAACTAGTAAACAGAGAGGTTAACTTATCCAAGGAAACCCAGTTAGTTAAGTGGCAAAGCATGGATTGGAAGTCAGTTTTTCAGACTCAGTTATTCCGTTATTATACTAGTATACTATTATACTATTTAATGGAATAAGTTTCAATCTTAAAAGGATTTCCCTATACTGCTTATAAACATAGAACATATTATAATTTTTTTTTTTTGCATTAACTTCCCTAGAAATGAAAACTGGTCCAATATGACCAACACTTTTACTATATCTACATGCAGCATTTGAAATAAAATATATATTGCTTAAATGTTGCTGAAACCCTTACAGACAGGCAATATTATGATAATTTATACTATCAGGAACATTTGTTGTTTGCCCTTTCTGCATTCATTCTTCCCTCCTAGGAATTCACTACCCTTTCACCCCTCACTCCCCAGCTAATGAGATTTGAGTGGGGCTAACAGAACTCCCACCTCCTGGTATGAGAACCCTGACTGGTCTAAGTCAACCAAAACATAACTCCCTTGGCCCAATTCAGGGAAACGCATGTAACCTTCATCAATCAGGCTTGATGGAACTCTGGCTGGATTTTTCAAGAGAAAGGCCTTTTCTGTTCTTTTATTTGTTAATGTGAGGTGTGGAGCTGCTGCAGCCACTTTGCCACTTCCAAGGAGGTGAGCCTGAGCATAGCTGATTCATCAATGTCAGCCAAGTGATGACCTCTGGGAATCAAGCCTTGCTATAAGAAAAATCTACCTTGATAGTTCAGTTAAGTGAGCCAATAAATTATCTCATTTGTTTAAGTCAACAACAATTGGGATATTTACAACATGGTCCTAAATAAAATAGCTAATAAGTCAATTAGGATCTTTAGGGATGTGTCACATGATCGGGTTAAGTATAATGTGGGTAAAACTAGACATTCAGAATGGTAGACTTAGGTCTGTTTGAGCAATAAAGAAGACCTGAAATTCTTGGGGGTGGGTGGCATAGGCAAGGGTGAGGCAGGAGACTAAGGAGACTGCTAAGGGGTTAGGATGACTGCCAGGGCAAGAGGGACCAGGAGCTGACTTCAGATGCATAAAAGGAGCAGGCTTAGGGCTCAGCTGAGAAGGGGATGCATGACTTTAGGAGGCCAGTGAGCACAACGGCTCATTTAGAACAAATGGAAGCGACACACACACCAACCACAGCACACAGCAGCTGGGCAGATGGGCGGGCCCCAAGCACCCCGGGTGATTCTACTATACCATCATTTTTGAGAACCACTGGTGCAGAGGGGCAGTCAGTTCATTCTGAGGAGCTTATCCACTATTCTATAGCTCAAGAAGAAAGCAAAGGCTGCTTCTAAAATCATTCTCCTTGATCTTATAACATGACTGGGCCTAAAAGAGACACATTTTAAATATGAGGTACGGAAATCCTGTGGAACCACTACTATCCACACAAGCTTTAGAATTTTCTGTGTGTGCACGGAAACACAAAAGAGGCTTCAGACATATGGTCAAGTGCACCTACGTAGGAGAGAACCAGACCTTGGGAAAATGCCACGCTCATTCTTTAACTCTGAGTGTATTACTCAGGGTTCTCTCGGGAAACAGAATCAACAGGAGGCATCTGTCAATAATATGAGATTTTAAAAGAGTCTCTCACGCGACCGTGGGGATGCACAAGTCCAGGTTCCGCAGGCAGGCTGCAAACCAGGGGCTCCGAAGAAAGTCCAATGAAAGGTCCTTGATGACTTTCTGGGAGAAGCTGCCTGTCCAATGAGCTGGGAAATTCTCCCTAAATGTTGAAATCACTTCCCCTTTTAAGGCATTCAACTGATTGGATAAAAGCGTCACCCATTGATGATGCAATCTCCCTGATTGATCCAGATGTAATCAGCCATCCACGCAGTAAACTCACTGGTGATTGAAGTCCATAAATGCTCTTGTATTACAATTAGCCCAGTGCTTGCTGGAACAAACACCTGGACACAATTACCTGGCCGAGTTCACACATTAGCCTAACCATCACAGTCCACCCCTTGTCAACTCAGCAATTATACACATTACCCTAAACCATACTTAGTCTCTTAAGTAAAAACAATAACAGACAAGCATACATACGTATTTCCGCCTAACAATGTTCAACTCCCTTGCGTACAACCGGAAACGCATTAATTCCCCACAGAACAGGGTGCAAGTCCTTGGGTAATATTCACTCTTAAACTTGACATCCTTAAATATTATGATGTAGAATTAATACAACTTTTCATATGATAGGGGAAAAGGTTGGGGAAGAAAACAAGAAATTCGTTTTGTGTATGTATACAATCACACTCGTAACGAAACAAGGAAGAAGGGTTCATGACTACTACAGTCCTCGTTTCTGTAACTGATCACGTGGTCGAAGTTCATATTTATCACTACCTTCTTCCACTACCCCTTCCATGTTCCCGTTACCTTCAGCAAGCACTTCAGCTGGCCGTGGTTCTTTGCGTCTGTAATTTGAGTTAGGATTTTGTTCACTTGACCTAGAACTCTTCTGCTTATACAGATCCAGAAGAAATTTAGTAGACTGCCCATGTCTTTCACTTCTGGGTACCCCAAGATCTATTAGCCAACGCCATAACTCCGTGCGACTCAGACTATTCTGTGTGCTCTTTTGAATCTGTCTTTCATGGCGGTAGCCATGCCCACCTTGCCTTTGGCGATTAACTGCCGATACTTGACTTTTACCGGGTCGAGATCCGATCATCCCCATAATATTTAAGGATTCCAACTCCATTACAGCCCCTACCTACAGTAATATCTGGACTGCAGAGAAGAGCAACCACAGAGCTCTTCAGAGAAGATGGAGTTAGTCTTACAAGTTTATTCCTCACAGTCCTGGTTAAAGGTGTGTCCTCTGGACATTCCTGGGGTGGGTGGGCAGGTCTCAAATGGTAAATCCATTCTAGCATTCCAATCTCTCTAAGCCTCTGAATCCCCTCATCTACTGTATACCACGGCAAATCAGGCATCTCAACATCAGACATGCTAGGCCATCCTTTGGTCCATGCTTCAGTCAGCCACCCAAACAAACTGTTAGAGCCCTTTCTAACCCCTCGAGCTACAGCATTGAATCCAGAATTTTTGCTTAGTGTGCCCATATCAATAAATTCAGCCTGATCCAACTTTATATTCCTTCCACCATTATCCCATACCCTTAGTATCCATTCCCATACATATTCCCCTGATTTCTGTCTATATAAGTTGGAAAACTCATGCAGTTCTTTCAGAGTATAGCGTACTTCCTCATGGGTCACACTTTGTATTTCACCTTTGGGGGCTTGTTGTGATTTTAACCTAGTAATGGGTCTCGAAGACATGAGGGGTGGGGGGTGTGGGTAAGGAGAAGGATTAGAGATGTCTTGCACGCTACTGACCTCAGGGCATTCCTTTGCATTTTCTTCTGGTGAGACAGGATTATTCTCTTCAGGCAGGGGTTGGAAGACAGATTCCTCAGGGCAGACTGGAAGTTGGGCAGTGCATGCTGGAGATTGGCTGGTATCAGCCTTGTTGCTGGGAGGAGGTCCAGACTCTCTGGGGCAGGCAAGAGGTTGGGCAGTGCAGGCTTCCATTTGGCTTGTACCCACCTCAGGGCTGGAAGGAAGTCCAGAATCCCTGGGGCAGGCTGGAGGCTGGATGATACAAGGTTGACAATGTGTGGTCTCCACAGGGCATGCCATCTCAGGTTTATCTGGTAAAGTCTCAGCAGAATTTAGGGTTCCAATGTCCTCATCAATATTATCTTCATCCCATATGTCTCCGTCCCAATCCTCAGAGTTCCACTCCTTTCCAATCAATGCCTTCACTTTAATTGCAGAAACCCTGTGTGGCTGTAATTCTGCTACTTGTACAATGAGAGTCTGGGTTTGATTCTCAGATATCTCAAGTCTGTGGCTACAGGAGACAAGATTTTCTTTCAAGGCACTTGTAGAAACTTTCATATCATCCATGCGGCATTTAAGTTTCAAATTTGACGACTTTAGCTCATCTCTTTCTTTTGTGACTGTATCCAGAGTATCTAGGAGGAGCCAGCCAACATCATTATATTTTTTCACTCCACAAAATTCTGTCAAGGTGTTGAAAACACTCTCACTCAGATCCTTGCTTCTTATAAGTGTGGAAGTAGGGAAATCCAATGATGCTATTTTTCATGTCTCTATTGCCAGCTCATGCCATGGACTGTTAGCAACCTCATTATTAGAAAGGGAGTCATTAGTACCCCTGAGTCCAATTAGAGTAGAGAGCCAATTACAAAACTCCCAGAACCACCTCAGACATCCCATGTTTAATACTCTGTTCCTCAAGAACCACTCCCGGTACCAAGCTGTATTAGTCAGGGTTCTCTCGGGAAACAGAATCAACAGGAGATATCTGTCAATAATATGAGATTTTAAAAGATTCTCTCATGCAACCATAGGGATGCACAAGTCCAGGCTCCACGCAGGCTGCAAACCAGTGGCTCCGATGAAATTCCAACGAAGGGTCGTTGATGAGTTTCTGGGAGAAGTTGCCTGTCCAATGACGAGCTGGGAAATTCTCTCTAAATGTTGAAATCACTTCCCCTTTTAAGTCATTCACCTGATTGGATAAAAGCACCACCCATTGATAATGTAATCCCCCTGATTGATGCAGATGTAATCAGCCATCCAAGCAGTAAACTCACTGGTGATTGAAGTCCATAAATGCTCTTGTATTACAATTAGCCCAGTGCTTGTTGGAACAAGCACCTGGACATAATTACCTGGCTGAGTTGACACATTAGCCTAACCATTACAATACTCTATTTCTGTAGGATCAGTGATGATATCCTCTTCCTCATTTTTTATTTTATGTATTTGTATCTTCTCCCTTTTTTTTCTTTGTTAGCCAATCTAAAGTTGTGTTGTTTTTATTAATCTTGTCAAAGAATTAGCTTTTGTTTTTGTTAATTATTTTTAACGTTTTTATTTTCAGTTTCATTTATATCTGTTCTCACCTTTGTTATTTACTTCTTTCTGCTTGCTTTTGTTTAGTTTTGTTTTTTAATCAGTTTTTAATTCCTCCTGGTCTGCATTTAGGTCTTTGGTTTTGGCTCTTTCCTGTTATTTAATATAGGTATTTGTCTATACAACTTTCACTCTGCACTGCTTTTCCTGCACATTATAGATTTTGATACATTTTGTTCTCATTTTCATAAATTTCAACGTAGTTATTGATACCTTTTTCCATTTCCTCCTTGACTCACTGATTGTCTAAGAGTGTTTTCTTTGACTCCCATACCTTTGTGCCTATTAAGGTTTTTTGCCACTTACTGATTTACAGTTTCATTTCACTGTGATCAGAGAGATTACTTTGTATAATTTCAAACTTTCTGAATTCTTTGAGAGTTGTTCTGTGACCTAGCATGTGGTCTATCCTAGATCATGATCAATGTGCACTTGAGAAGAACATACATCCTGCTGTTTTGGGGTGTAATGTTCTGTATATGTGTATTAGGTCTACATCCTCTAATGTACTATTCAATGTCTCTGTTTCTTTATTAACTTTCTGTTGAGATATTCTGTCTTATGGTTGTTATGGTGTATTAAAGCCACCCAATATAATTGTTGAGGCATCTATTTTTTCAATTAATTTATCCAATGTTTGCCTAATGTATGTTGGGGCACCCTAGTTACATGCATACATTTTTATGCCTGTTCCTCTTGAGAGATTGGCCCTTTCATTCATATATAGTGTTCTTTTTCCCTTACAATAGATTTTCATTTAAAGTACTTTTTGTCTGATATTAGTATAGCTACTCCCACACTTTTGTGTATATTGTTAGCAATTTTCCAACCAGTCATTTGCAACCTCCCTGCATCTCTATGTCTAAGATAAGTTTCTTGTAGACAACATATAGTTGGGTCATATTTCCTTATCCATTCTGCCAATCTGTATCTCTTGAATGGAGAGTGTAAACCATTATTATTCAATGTTATTACTGTCAAGGCTTTACTTACATTAGCCATATATTCCTTAGGTTTATATATGTCATCTATTTTTAAAAAAAAAACAATTTTATTAATATATTTAATAAAGAATAGAATTTTTCCAAAGTGTACAATCAATGGCATTTGGTATAATCACATAGTTGTTCATTCATAACTTCAATCATTATTAAAGCATTTTCATTATTTCAATAATAGTAAGAAACAAAAATGAGACAAGAAAATTCCTTATCTCTCTATCTCTGTTTTCCCTGCTGTGCATAGCTGCTATTTCTGGCTATTCTTGCACAATTATTTATTTGTTTATTAAGCAATGTTATTGATATATCTTTACATACCATATGATCTAGCCACAGTGTATAATCAATGGCTCTTCTTAAGCTGTTAAAAAGTCCTTTATAGTAAAATTGTAAAATGAATAGAAAAATATATTGAAAAAAATTACAAATTTTAAAAGAAAGTACAAGGCCAGGTTAGATTTAATATAATCAATTATAAAAATCGCATAGCAACAAATATTTGCAATTGTAAATATTAATTCAAATGTAATAGAAATTAATTAAACATAATTCTAATTTTTCTATTACAGCTCTAACTATTGGACATTATAATCTCTAAAACATAAGTTAATTATTGGTTTAGTTATTTAATTTTTATTTAGGCCACAATTTGTTCTAGATAATCATATTCCTATTTGGGAATTTTCACATTATATTGGAATGAATTACAGCAGATAATAAATTGCCAGCTCATAATTTTATGAGTAAGAAAAATTCAAAATCTTTTTCAAGAGTAGTCATGCTAACCATTATTCATCCAGATAGATTATTTTAATTAAAGAGTATGAATAAGAAAGGGATAAAGAAAAATGAAGACTCCAAAAATATCTCTTTACCAGCCTCCCTCAATTAAAAACAAGTGCTTATTTTATATGAAAAGATTTACAGAATATTGATCACAGGAGAAATTTGTCAGCTACACTGAGTAATTATTGTTCATATAATATAATGTTGTTATTTTACATTTTTCTGGTCTATTCCAGCTCTTTTTGGTTACTATTTGCATGGAATGCCTTTTTACAACCCCTCACTTTTAACCTGGTTGTGTCTTTATATCTTGTAGATAACATATATATAGCTTATATTTTTTTTATCCTTTCTGTCAGTCTATGTCTTTTGATTGAGAAGTTCAATCCAATAACATTCAGTGTTATTACTATAAAGGAATTACTTACTTCATCCATTTTGTCCTTTGGCTATCTGTTGTCATATCATTCTATTGTCTGTCACCCTTTAGTTTACCTTTCCTAATAATCTTCATTTCTAAACTCTTCTCCAAATCTCTCACCCTTATTTTTTCCTTGCAGGCTGAAACACCCCCTTTAGTTTCTCTTACAAATCTTGTCTTCTAGTAACTTATTCTATCTGTTTTTGTTTATCATTGAAGACTTTGAGTTCACCTTCATTTTTGAAGGACAGGTTTGCTGGATACAGAATTCTTGGCTGACATTTTTTCACTTCCAGCTCCTTAAATACATCACACCACTTTCTTTACTCCTCCATTATTTCTAATGAGAGCTCAGCACTTAATACTATGAAGTTGTCCTTGTATGTGATGTTTTGCTTTTTTCTTGCTGCCTTCAGAATCCTCTCTTTATCTCTGATATTTGTCATTATGAATAGTAGATATCTCAGCATAGGTTTCTTCAGATTTATTCTGTTTGGTGTGTGTGTTGTCCTTCTCGGATTTTGATATTTACATCCTTCATAAGGGTTGGAAAGATTTTATTTCTCTTTCTATCTTTTTAGGTATACTTACTAACAATCTTCCTTTCTACTCTCTCCTCAAACCCTCTCTCTCCTGTTTTTTTCCTTTCAACCTGCAGAACTCCAATAATATTTCTTGAAGCCATCCTCATTTATGAATGCCAGTTTTGCTGGATACAGATTTCTTGACTGACAGGTTTTTTACTTTAAGCACCTTACTTATGTCATACCACTTCTTTCTGTCCTCCATGGTTTCACATGAGGAATCAATGCTTAATTTTATTGAACTTCCCTTAAATCTGATGGAGCTCTTGCTACTTTCAGTCCCTTACTCATATTCATTTTGACAAATTGATAGTATATGTCTCAGGTTAGGCCTCTTAGGATTTATAATGTTTGGGGTGCACTGCACTTCCTGACCATATATGACCATGTCCCTCAAAAAAGTTGGGAAATTTTCTGCCATTATTACTTCCAAAACTTTTTTCTGTCCCCTTTCCCTTCTATTCTTTGTCTGAGATACCTATACTGCAATGTTTGTGCATTTTACTTTGTAATTCAATTCCCTGTATCCCTGCTGTTTTTTTTTTTCAATTGT
>JAQZBX010017707.1:0-35324 GCA_029593785.1 Cabassous unicinctus | reverse complement strand
AAAAAAAAATAAAGACAGAGACTGGCAGAGTGAACTAAAAATTTTGATCTTCACTTCATATATCAACATTGACAGAATGAAAGTAAAAGAATAATAAAAGATATATCATGCAAATGTTCACCAAAGGAAAACATGAATGGCTATATTAAAACAGATGAAGTATACTTTAGAGCAAAGAAAATTATCAAAGACAGAAAGGAAGATTATATAATATAATGATAAAAAGGTTAATCCAAGAATACATCACAATCCTTAGTGTGTTTACCAAAAAAAAAAAAAAAGTATGATGAAAAAACTGAAAGTAGAAATAGACAAATCCATAATTATAGTTGAAGACTTCAATACTCCTGTCTCAAAAAATTGGTAGAACAGCAAGATCTAATCCACATTTATAGAACATTCCACCCAACAAGAGCAGAGTACACTTTCTTTCCAAGTGTCTCTGAACCATTAACCAGGTTAGACCACATCCTGTGCCACAAAGCAAAGCTCAACAAATTTAAAATAAAGAGTGCATTCTCTAACCACAATAGAAGCAAACTAGAAACAAACCAATAAAAGAAAGGATAATGGAAAATCTTTTTGGAAATGCCAAAAGACTAAAGGAAATATTGCACAATTGCTATTTGTTTTCAACTTCTTTGTCAAGAAGAACGATCTCCACAATAGAAAATTAGAACAAATATCAACATAAAGGAACTGATTCCCAAGATATGTAAGAAGATAGTAAGAAAATATCTAGTAGGTCCTTAGTGCTCCCAGGGTAAGACGGATGGATGGATGGATGATGAATATTACTCTTTATGTTGTACTAGTATTTTGTGCTTAGATTTCAGATTTTCCCACTTGATTATGAGTTCTCTGGAGGAGGAGCTCTAAGGAATAATCTTGTCTCTTTCTTCTTTGTACAAGTGCCTTGAACATAGCAGTCACTCAAAATATGGTGATGCATGGGAAAATACAATGAATGTAACTTATGACTATAGTTAACAGCAATATTGTAATATCCTTGCATCAGTGTCAAAGAAGGTACTACATCAATGCAAAAGGGCAATAATAGGAGGGTATGGGATTTTTGCCTTTGGACTAAGGAAAATGTTTAAAAATTTACTGAGGTGATGACAGCACAAGTCTGTAATGAAAGTGAAAGCCAGTGAGTGTACACTTTGGATGGATTGTATGATGCATGGAACACAGTGAACCACGTGGTGGATGATGGACTGTGGTTAACAGTACAAATATGAGTGTTCTCTCATGAACTATAACAAATGTACAATACTAAAACATAGTGTTAATAATAGGGAGGTGTATGAAAAAATATACCAAATGTAAGCTATGGACCACAGGTAGTAGTAATATTTTGATGACGTTCTTTCATAATCTGTAACAAATATTCCACAACTAATGCAAGGTGTTGGTGGAGGGGTAATGTATGGATATTCTGCACATTATGCATGATCATTTTGTAAACTCAAAACTACTCTAATAAAAATGTTTATATTTTAAAAATCAAAGTAAATTCATCAATTGAATGAATTAGTTTCTAGACATAGAGAATTTATTTATGAATGAATGACCTGTGAAGCATTGCCATAAATTTTTTCACATATTGCTTTACTCTCAACATATCTATTTTTACAAAGGACACACATGTGAAAAGAATGGAAAAAAGAACCAAGAAAAAGAAGCCAATTAATTTGTCTAACATGGGTATTAATTAAGCTGATAGCTTATGGAGGTCTGGTCACAAAAGGAAATATGGCCAATCATATTTTACTGTTTTAAAAAAAATACCACTGACCTCATATTTGATATGAATAATATGAATGATGTATCCCACAAAAATGTACATACTCAGAATATGATGATAGAAGCATATGTTTAGATCACAGGAAGTGACAGTCCCAGCAGGCTCTGCTGATCAAAGCATATGTGGAACACTTCTGGATGTCTCATTTGAAGATATATATTAATAAACCCTACTGTATTTCAAGAAAATGTGACAGCATGCTTAAAAGGTCTTGAACCTTATCACTCAAGTAATGGTTGAGAGAATGAGGGAGTAGAAGAAAAATCCACAGGAAAACATTTTAATTGTCTTTAAATACTTGAAGAGTAATCATGTATATGAAGGAGAAATCTCTGGGAGAGTTGAACTCATAATGACATGATAGAGACACACTGTTGGGGTCTTTATCAGGGAGCATTCCTAACAGATGGAGCATCTCAATAATATAACATGCTTCCCATGAGAAATGACCATCCTGCCACAGAAAAGTCAATGAAGCCCTGGATGAACATCAGCCAAGGGAGTTAAAGAAGAGATTCTTAGAGGTCTGAGGAACTGGGATAAATGACTTCTGAAGCCCATTTCAATTCTGAGATTCTAAAACTCTATGAGTCTAAGCCACAAAGTATGGGTGGATTTGCAACAATTCAACTACATGATTTATGCAATCCTATTTGCCAATAATTTACATCTTGCCTAAGTTAAGATTAAAATCTACAACTTTTAAATGGATCAGAATTAATTGGTCTCTCCAGATTTAAATCTATGACCAGGCTTTCATGAAAACAGTATTTGAAATAATCCAACCAATAAGACTCATTGAAATGGGGCCATATGTCTTACCCAAGACTTATTGGCAATTAAGGCCTTAGTACATAATTCCTGACAACCCTGGACTATTTCCATTCAGGAATGTATAATTCTTTTTGATAATATGTTTTACACAGGAAAGTATCCAAAGATTCATGGCTATTTATACAAAGGCAGTCCATTTTTTAAAATTAAAAATGATAACAGTATATAAATGTGTCAAGATAGAAGGTGAAATTCTCTTCAAATCACTCCTAGAAGAATATTTGTGATAAATTATAAAATAAAAGATAACTCCTTTTTTACATGGTGTATGCCTTATGGTAGAGATATACTTGCCTTCTTTTTAAGAAATTAGGTGTTTTGAGAAAAGTAATTATGTCTATAATTATGGATGGCAATAGAGCCTGAATTATTACCAAAAAGAAAAGCAAAAATGTAAGCCTGGAACACTGCTCAATACAGTACAGTATAACTTCTATATAAATATTGGTAAAATGTAGCATAGAGTTCTAGTTTTCACTCCATTAAATCTGATTTCCAAGTTTGTCCTCTAGAATCACCAAGTTAAGAGACCAAAGGCCTCTGTGTGAACATTACTACTTATGTCTTGATAATAAAAAGAAATTAAATTATGTCTCCAAGATATATAATGTGTAGAGAGACAATTGTGAAGATAATTAGTACTGGGAATTATCTGTTTTCTTAACATTTAATAAGAGGGAAATACTCAAGAAAAAGACTGAAGTAGGTAGCATTTAACTTCAAGAAAATCATGATTCTTGACATTTTAATACTGAGAGACTCTCAAACTTGAGTAACTATTCTCTGGGAAAGGAGTTATGTGCCTTTATGATGCCCTAGAGATAAATTCTTAAGTTTCTCTAAGATTTATTAGGTATTTGGGAAAATATGTAAGTAAACCAATGTTTTCTTCTTAAATCTTCAAAGCACAAGACAGAAATATGCCTAATGAGTTTCTTTTTGATGGATAAGCAGAAGATTTAAGAAATACATGAGAAAAGCAATATATGCTCATGAAACTGTTTTAAAAGTAAGGATTTCTAAAGAAGCATGTGACTATAGAATTTCCTCTATCCACTTTCTTGAGAAAATTGCTTCATGCACTGGTGACGCATTAATCAGATAAAGACAGAGGAAGACAAAAAGAAATGTTTTATTGCTTTTGATCAAACTCTATGAAATAAATGAATTCCAAGACAAGACTTGAATTAAAACTCAAGGCAATCTGGCAGTATAAGACCTAGTTTGGAGAGGAAGAAAGATAGTATTGTTGTCCAGTACTGATTACCTAGATGACTTTGGGGAAAGTTACTTAATATCCCCATGGCCAGGACTACTCAACTACAAGTAATCATAATGATTGCTACTACTGAGTTTGCCTTGTTCTGTTAGATGCTTTACCAAACTTCCTTTACTAGTTTGGTGCACTTGCACATATTACTTAACTCCGATCTTCAATTTTCTTCCCTGAACTAAAGTTAATAATAATTGCATGGTAGTGAAGATTAAGAGGAATGTTACTTAGCACTTAGCATAGTGCCTGGAATATAATAATAGCATTTTATAAACACTTGCTTATTATTATTACCTCCTCAAGTATAACCTAGAGATAGGTATTATTTAAAGATGGGGATCACAGTGAAGTAATGAAACTAGGTTAAAAGCTAGAGCCACCAATTCCTTACATAGATTTTTCAAGCTAGCTGTCAAGTTTTATTTGGCAAACTAGACGGTATTTGGCCCACAGAATGTTTTCATTTTCAAATTTGAATTAGTTCTCAATACAAAAATAGGTTTCACAAACAAACCAAATTCCAGCTTTCATTAAATATTTGAATTATCTGGCAATACTAGGTCTGCCAACCCAATTGGTAACGATCAAGGTCAAGTCATTGCAGTTCTTTTTTGTTAGAGTTTCTCAAGTTTGTCATAGTTTCCACTTTTACTAGTATGTGCCCCAAAAGGAGAACAAAATAATTGCAATTTGCCATCATACTTGCAAAGTTGTGGACCAACATTATTATTTTTATTAGACTCTTTCTTCCATAGAGTATGCAAACCTGGCAGTTCCCTCCTATTGTCTGAACTACCCAAGTAAATGAAATAAATGTCATTTTCAGCTGTGTGTCATTTGTTCAAATACCATATTATTGCCCCTCTCTGGGCCTATTTCCTCTGCAAAAGTAAAATAATAAATAAATAAAGCATCTATGCATACATACATATTTGAACTAGTGGGATGCTGTGCTTAATGGATCCTAAATAGCAAATGCTAATGAGCCTCAAAATATCATGCTGTCCAAATGTGCTCAATATAGACATATATTCCAAGTTAATTAATTCTAATCATCAAAAATATCCAACATTCCCTGTTCATCTGAAAGAGTGTCTCCCTCTTCAAATTTTTTAAATCAGTCGAATAATTCCTAATATAAATGGCCTAGAATTCTGTTTTCTTCAGTGAAAATAAACTATAATTTATTAGCTGGTATACACCTTGAAGAAACAATGATTCCTTATGTCATGTAACATTTTCCCAATGGACAGTACATTAGCTAATTTTATTCACCTCACATATCTAAAATTTTACATTAGGGAGTCAGACATGAAGCAACTCATGCACACACATATACATACACACAGGCAGAAAGAAAAGAAATGGATCAAAATCACCCAAGATAATAGCAGCTCATTATGTAAGCAGAGCACAGTGAACCATAATTGCTAACAGGTACACAACCCAGTGAGACAGAATGTATGAATCTCTCCTAAAGACTTTTTTTAAAGTGCTATAAACAAAAAGCTAGAGATTTATTATTCTATTTAAGTATACCCAATATGCCTAACTCAAATTCCTTTTATAAAAAATGTAAAATCTCTAAAAAAGTGAAGAATTAAAAAGATAATAGACTGTACAGTCTTAAGCAAGTTTTTCAAAATCCTTTTCATCCTTTAAATATATTTATTTTTCAGTTTGAACTAAAAATCTTTCATGCACATCTCTTGTCATTGTATCAACAGGAACTACAGAATTTAACACAGCAATTAGAATTAATTCCTCCAGCCCTCAAAAATAGTTGCATAAAGAAAAATGAAATTATTTTCCCTGCACTGAAATATAAACGACAAAACTTATATTATAGAGTTTCCTATAAAGTCTGTCTGAGGTGGGGAAAGAAGCAGAATGTTCTTAAAACTACAAAAAGCATAAGAGATGAGATCACTTATATGCATACATGAAACACATTGCTAAGATTAGAGAAACACTATGACTTTCCCCATGTTTTGTGCTCTCTGTATTCCTTGAACATTCCATTTGCTTGGAAAACAATATAAATGGGTCCTCAAAGATGCTACATAAGAGATGCTTTGGTCTAAACAAAGTTGTGAATCTTTAAAGAATATTACTGCTGTTCATTTCGCAATGGAAGGTAAATTCATAAAGGCAGAGACTCTCTCACATCCACACTCCAACTGGAAACTTGAAACTGATTACAAAGATTATTATTTACCTGGAATGTACAGTATCTGATCTCTTTCATGATTAACAATATTCCTAGGGTTTCAATAATGTCATTCCTAAAGTGCCATTTGTTTCCACCAACGTCGTCCAGTATACAGGGAGACCTGCCTCCGTTACTGAAGCTGGAGTCACTCTCCCATTAACCTTATCGCTGCTTCATCTTTGCAGACTCTGTAAACAGCTTTTTCCAAGATCCCTTGCCTGCTACCCATAAAAGCCAGTTGGAGCCCCAAGCCCTCTAAAAAAGGCCTTCTTGTACGTTCTTCCCAGCTTCCTGAGGCCATGGGGAACCAGGAGTTCTTTCATGAAGACAGTAGAGTGAAAACGAAGGAGGATGACGATAACAGCAAAGTGTTGAGATGCAGAAGAAGAAAGATGAGGGACCTCATATCAGATAGCTCCAGTCTTCTGAAAACAGTATGATTCGGGCCATTTGTTTTAAATTAGCAGGCCAGAGCAGTGCTAAAGTGTTCAGGAGACTAAAAACATTTGGAATTTCATCCAAGTTAACTTATAAGGAAGTCACCATATTAAGATCCAATATGGATTAGCACAATTCCTTGAAAAGAAATGTCTTTATTTCTGTAGAAATGCTGGATAATCTAGTAGCAGAAGTAGAGAATGTCCATATGAAAAGAATGAAGGAGGACATCTACCTCACATCATACACAAAAATAAATGAGCCTTTGTTGGTTTGAAGCTATATGTACCCCAGGAAAACATGTTCTTAAATTTAGTCCATTTCTGTGGGTGTGAACCCCTTGCAAGAAGGACTTTTTGATGAGGTTACTTCAGTTAAGAATGTGTGGCCCACCTCAATCAGGATGGGTCTTAATCTTATTACTAGAGTCCTTTATAAGCAGAGTGAAATTCCAAGAGAGTCACAGGAATCAAGAGACTGAAATCCATGAAACCTGGAAGAAAAGAGAGATCAGGAGATGCTGCCAAGTGCCTTGCCATGTGATAGAGGAGGCCAGGACCAGAATACCCTGCAGCCAGCCCCAGAACAAGTCTTCGGGGGGAAAGCATCACCCTGATGCCTTGATTTGGATTTATTTTCTTTTACACTCAAAACCATAAGCTAATAAACGTCCATTGTATAAGCCAACCCATTGCAAAATATTTGTTTGAGCAGTCTAGGAAACTAATAAAGACCTCAACAAAATTAAAAACTTTTGTGCATCAAAGGACTTTATCATGAAAGTAAAAAGACAACCAACTCAATGCAAGAAAATATTTGAAAACCACATGTACAATAAGGGTTTAATATCCAGAATATATAAAGAAATCCTACAACTCAACAATAAAAAGACAAAAATATTCAATCAGAAACTGGACAAAAGACTTGAATAGAAATTTCTGCAAAGAAGATATACAAATAACCAAAAAGCACATGAAAAGGTTCACAATATCATTAGCCTCTAAGGGAATCCAAGTTAAAACCAGTGAGATACCATTTCACACCCACTAGAATGGCTACTATTTTTTTAAAAAAGGGAAAATGACAAGTTGAGAGGTTGTGGAGAAATAGGAATACTCATTCATTGTTGGTGGGGATGTAAAATGGCATAACCACTATGGAAAACAGTTTGGTGGTTCCTCAAAAAGTCAAGTATAGAAATACCATATGACCCAGTAATCCCATTTCTAGGTATATACCCAAAAGAATTGGAAGCAGGCACTTGAACAAATATTTGCACACTGATGTTCATAGTGGCGATATTCACAATTGCCAAAAGATGGAAGCAACCCACATATCCATCAACCCATGAATGCATAAACAAAATGTGGTCTGTATATGCAATAGAATATTAATATTACTCTGCCATAAAAAGGAATGAAGTTTTGATACATGTGGCAACATGAATGAACCTTGAAGATATGATGCTGAATGAAATAAGCCAGACACAAAAGGACAAGTATATATGATCTCACTAATATGAAATAATTAGAATAAGCAAATTCTTACAGTCAGAAACTAGAATACAGATTACTAGGTGCTAGAGTAGGGGTAGGAAATGGGGAGTTAATGCTCAAATTGTAGTTTCTATTTGGGGTTATGGAAAAGGTTTGGTAATAGATCCTGGTGATGGTAGCACAACATTGTGAATATAATCAACAACTCTGAATTATATATTTGAATTGTGGTTAAAAGGGGAAATTTTAGGTTGTATATATGCTACTATAATTATTTTTTAAAAAAACACACATAGGACCATACAACACAGTGAGCCCTAATGTAAACCATAAAATATATTAAATAGTACAATTATAATAATATTCTTTTATCAGTTGTAACAAATGTACCACACTAATGCAAGATGCTAATAATAGGGGAGTGTAGCAGTTTGGTACTTTTTATGATTTCCAAAAATAGATATTCGTTTATGTTTGTAAACTGGTCTGCTCCTCTGGGGATATCAGATTGTATTAGATTCAGAGGTTTCACTTTTACTTGATTAAATTATGATTAAGGCTTTGATTGGACCCCATCAGTAGGACACAGAGAAAACAACAGCAGAGGAGAGAGTTAGAGTTTTTGATGCTGGAAACCTGGGAAGTAAATACACAGAGAAGCAGATATGCAAGGAAAAAGAGAAGGTGCCATGAGACCTGGTAGAGGCTCCAGGAAGAGAATGAGCCTGATAGTCTACAACTGACCTTGTGAAGAGAGCAGAGCAACTGAGTCTGGAAAGAAACGAGCCCTGGGGAGAGAGACTAGCCTTATGCTAGCCTACAGCTGAGAACAGAAGGAGCTGGGACCATGGAGCCTTAGAAGGAAGAGGAAGGCTGAACCCTTGCAGAGACCGGCAGCCATCTTGCTCCAACACGTGGCAACGGACTTTGGTGAGGGAAGTAACTTACGCTTTATGGCCTTGTGACTGTAAGCTTCTATCTCAAATAAATACCCCTTATAAATGCCAACAGATTTCTGGTACTTTGCATCAGCATCCCTTTGGCTGACTAATAAAGGGAGTGTATGGGGACTCTGTATTTTCTGCATGATTTTTCTGTAAACCTACAACTTCTCTAATAAAAAAAAAACAAACGAGCATTATTTTCCTCATCTCATCCTGAAAACAAGGAGGGCAAAAAACATTCAAACCTCTGTTAATGTCAGACAAGGAGACAAATATAATCTCATATCATCTGCAGAAACCAAAATAAATATAAACTGTTGATGTAACTGTAGGAAATAAAGAAATGAATAGAAATAGGTAAGAGGTTGAAGTACCAGTTAAGCACAGAAAATACCATCAAAATTTCACTTCCTATAGATGAGAGGCTCACTTTGAAATAGAAAAAGCTACCCTGCCTACTTTACAACAGAAGTAGGAATTGGGGTTAACAGGACTGTTGGCAGAGCCCTTTTTCAAACTACTTAATTCAGATAAGCAAAAATTGGGGGACTGCATAAAGAATCACACAGTTGAACCAGAGCCATATTTGCAAAGAATATCAGTCTCTGTGAAAATAAAACTGTAGAGAGTCTTTTGGGTGTAAAGCCTTGAAAACTATTCTATTCCTGCCCTCTTTAAAATACAAAGTACAGACCAGGAAAAGGTAACTCAAAGAAGTCTTAAGGAAAAAAAATATATATAGGAAGAAACAGCAACATTACTTATTTCATAGGGAAAACCTGAATGCTTTACCCTAAGGTCAGGAACAATGCAAGGCTATATAATGTTGAACAAAAGATGTATGGGATATAAATTCTGAAAGTTATTTATATACTAGAGTTGAACAAATAAGTAAATATATTGTAAGTAATGAAATCCAGGTTTCTCACAGATGGATAAAGAAGTTACAATTAAGGAACAGGTGAGGCTAAAATGACCCCTATGGTGCTAGATTGGCAGTATCAATGTGAACTGATTTTTAAAGTATATTTTCAGATAAATAGATAAATACATAGATGTGTGTATGTATGAGTATACATACATATATTTCCTAGCTCTATGACATGCCCGTATCAACAAACCCACTTAGTGCCCAGATCTTGGTTTCTACCATTCTCCGATAAAAGGAACCAGGGCTCCTTAGAAAGTGTTTGATTCTAGGGCTGAGGAAGGAATATTGAGAGGGCACTCAGTATTAAAGAGCACTCAATGACCAAAGTTAGAACAACTTGAACAACAAAATAAATGATAGTATTGTATTATAATCCAAAGAAAAAATCACTATCCATGAGTCTATACTGATATAAATAAATAACTGGTAGAGAACTAACCATTCTTCTTTGCAGAAGAATTCCAATTAATAGATGTCGAAGGAATGAGGAAAATAGAAAATCACATTTAGAATACCACAATAATAATTACTATGGGCAAAAATCACTGATGGATGCTAAAATTAGTGGGCAAAAATTCAAGTAGAAACAGGATATTTGCAAAGTCTCAAAGCATCTCCCCCAAAATATTTAATAATTATAAATTATAACCTTATAAATTATAAAAGCAGTAAGTTTACAGTGGAGAATCCAGGTAGGTGACACTTCAGCTGAATGACCAAGGTTCACATCACTAGTGGCACATACAGGCATCACATATCCCCTGAGATGATGCATTGAAAGGGTACCTGATCATGTCACCTCTGTGGCATTCTCAATCTATTCATGAGAAAGCATCAGACAAACCCAAATTGAGGGCCACTGTACAAAATATTCTTCAAAAGTGTGAAGGTCATGAAAGACAAGGAAAAACTGTCATATTTGGAAGGAGACTACGGAAACATGACAACTAAATACACTGTGATCTTCTGGATTGGATCTTGGAACAGAGAAACGACATTAACGCAAAACTTGTAAAACGTGCATACGTTCTGCACTTTAGTTAATAGTATTTGACCGAGGTTAATTTCTTAGTTCTAATAAATGTTCCATGGTTATATAAGATGTTACCATAAGTGGAAGTTGGGTGAAGGGTATACTAGAACTTTCTATACTACTTTTTCAACTCTTCTGTAAGTCTAAAATTAGTTCAAAATATAAAGTTTAAAAAATGCTTAGAATTTAAAATAAAATGAAACAACTCTATTTATTATCCAGTTTGTAGCACAACCATGCAGAAATGAATTAATACAAGTGACTTTAAAACACCAGTTGAATATAACCTAAGGAAGACAACAACAAATATCAAAGTTTTAGTAATCATATTGTTGGTAGCAATGTTAGTTTTGATATTCTGAAATTGTTGCATGGGTTAATCCTAATTCTCTCAACCCCTATGTTCTTGAGAGCTAGAATTTTCAGCGTGGGAGAAAAAAGAAAAGAGGGAGAGGAAAAATTAAGAGGAAGAGATTAAACCCTGTAGTCCTGTATTTGAATTGAAAGTATCAGTATGAACTCGAGTATTATATATATATTTCCTAATTATGTCCATTGAAATCTGTAGAGACAATGCCTAACCTAGCAAAAAAGAGCACATCTAGTACACAGATTGTGGTCTCCAAATACTATTTGCCACTGAAAGGAACCAGGACTCCTTGGAGAAATGGTTGATTCCAGGTTTAGGACAGGATATGTACAAGTTTACTTACAGCAGATAGTCATACCAGATAGCAAGATGGAAACTTATGAATATCAATAAGAATAATAGCTTTAATGATTATAAAACAGCACATACATTATATCCATGAGTGTTTTCGTTTGTTTGTTTGTTTTTGTTTTTTGTTTGTTTGTTTGTTTGTTTTTGAGGAGAGGAGGGAAAGAAAGAAAACTAACTGGTTACCATTAGAGGTCCTAGGAACCAAATCCTTATTTTAAAATTTGATAAATAAAAGGAAATAAATCAAGCATTTATCTTGCTTTTACTTTGTGAACTGTAAACAAAACTGGGTAACAAAATAGTAGATCCAGAAAGTTCCTCTTTATAGAACTATTTTAGCTATAAATGAAGGAATGATAGAATTAGAATATTACCATTTTGCAACTTCTAAGGAACTAATGTATCTAACCATTGAAGATAAACAGCTGATAACATCACAAATAGACAATCAGACATTATGTGCCTTCTGATGAAAGAATACAACATCTCCCATGAAAAAGTCATGACCCCCTCTCAAACAAACAAACAGAAAAACCCAACTTAAGTTGGATCAAGCCTCTATATCCAAGTTCCAATCAACATTAAATTCAGAGGACAGAGGAACGTGCTAAACAGCACCAAAGACTGCATTTAGCAAAATCATGACTTAGGAAAAATGAACAGGAAAAATTAATTGACTTCTTCACCAAATAAATTTCAATTAATAAAGAAAGGAAATGGAAGGGAAAACAATAAAAGAGACTAAAATATTGAATTCTGGTTTATTCCACTGTAAAAAAAAAAATGAGATTTGTGAGACAGTCAAAAATTATAATGATGCTATTTGCTAATATTGAAGAATTATTGTTAATATTTTTAAACAGTTCTTATCTTTTAGAGATACATTATGAAATATCTACAGATGAAGTTATATATCTGAGGTGTCCTTAAAAATCTGGGGAAGTGTGTCAGTTATCTATTTACTGCCTCTCAGCACCATATCCACTTTTAATTTCCTACTTCATGAAAACGGAGGTGGGCCCCTTAAGTATTTTCTTTTCCCAGCTGACAGATGTGAAGCTTTGTCAGTAGGGGGCATGGAGAAATATTGCAGGAGGAAGGACATTCTTTCCTTGTTTCAGGGTGCTCTCTAGACAGGCTTTTACAGTGCAAGAAGCTACTCCAGCACCTGACTCCTGCCGTGCACAAGACTTCTAATGTCTGGTACCTATACCTGTGCCAGTTTCATGCAAAGCAGGCAGTTTCCCAGTGCCTGGCCCAGGCAGGGCATAGCAGTCAGCAGCTTCCTCTGGCACCTGTGTTGGGAAATTTCATAGCAGAGTATTTCACCAAGATACCTCCCTGTGAATAGCTTTCCCTGGCATCCTACAGGGTATATTTCCAGCAAGTTCCACCTGCTCCACACCACAGTGACTTCTCTGCCATCCAGTGAGCCCGTGCCTTCCAAGAAGGTCTGGATCTCAGCCTAAGTGCTCTTCCTTGGCATCTGTTCAGCCTTAAGGGTACTGGATATTCTTTATATCTGCTATTCCTACATCCTTTAGAATTCTGTTTACTTCTTATTAGCCAATCTCTTATTATTACAATCTCCTGTTATACTTAATAATTCTTTATACTACTCGTTTCCTGCTCAAATTACTGTGTGGTTTTTGTCTCCTGAATGGCACCTGAGAAGAAGTAAATGGTGGTATGAATGGGACCAGATTGGTCATGAGTTGATAGCTGTTGGGACTGATTGATAGGTCCATGTGGGTTTATTATACTCTTCCACTTTTGTGTATAATCAAAATTCTCCATAATGAAAAGAGAGCTAAAAGCAGCATTTAAACAGTCTGCAATGAAACATGAATATTCATACTAAGTTAAGGAAAAAAAAAGACTATAAGAGTTCTGCTCAGGTTTTGCCTACCAAGTGAGTTTGTGCCAATTTTTTTAAAGTTTAGTTTTTAGAACTTTTTAATATATTAGAATTTCAGGTAATTTATCCTGGACCTATGTACACATATATAGTAATTGAATTTCTCAGGGACCCAGCAGAAAAGACTACACGTTCAAGTTAAGTAATTCAAGGAAAGCTTAATGAAGACAGTATTTACCGAGTTGCAGGCACCATGTAGATATTAACAGCAAAGCTGTTATCACCCGAAGGTATGAGGAGCTGATATCAGAACTAGAGAAGAGAGTCCTGAAGAGAAAGCAATCTTGAAAGCTCAAAGAGCACAGCAGTCAGAGAAGACCCAGCAGGAGGTCCCTGGCTTCACATTCCTCTCATCCTGGTCTCCAGCTGACCTAACTGGAGGTCAGAGATCAAGGAAGCCTGTTGATATCCATACAGGTCAGCCTTCAGGGCAGAGAGAAGGGTGGCTAACAGATCTGGTGAGTCAAACAGAAGCTATCCATAGACATAGAAAGGAAAACATTAAGAAAACACTAATGAATTAAAATAGGCTATAGAGGAAAGGGTGATGAGAGAGGAATCATAGGAAGCACTAAATTAAGATCAGAAGAAGAGTTTTTAGTCTTGAAACCAACAGCACAATGCATGAAAGGAAAAATCAATAAATCGGAGCTAATCAAAATTGAAAACATTTGAGCTGACAAAGAGGATAAAAAGACAAGCTACACACAGAGAAAATATTTGCAAACCACACCAGTTGAAGGCCTTATCTAGACTATATAAAGAATTCTCAAAATTCAAGAGTGAAAACAAAAAATCCAATTACAAAATGGACAAAAGACAGGAACAGATATTTCACCAAAGATGACATACAATAAGCTCATGCTAACATCATTAGCCACTAGGAAAATTCAAATTAAATCCATAATGAGATATCACCACACCTATCAGCATAGCTCCAAAACGAGTGGTAATACTAAATGCTGGTGCTCACACATTATGGTGAGAATGTAAAATGGAGGAGCCAGGAAAATAGTTTTGCAGTGTCTTAAAAAGCTAAACATGGCTTTCACTTACAACCCAGCAATAACTTTCAAGAGCATGTATCCCAGATAAATGAAAAGTATGTTCACACAAAATTCTGTACAAAGATGTTCATAGCAGCATTATTCATAATAGCCAAAGATATGAAACAACCCAAATGTCCTTCAATGGGTAACTGGCTAAACAAACCATGGTACACCCTTACTATGGAATATGATGCAGTAATTAAAAGGAACTAACTTACGATACATACAACAGCTTGGATGGATCTCCAGGGGATTATGATGCATGAGGACAGCCAATTTCAACAGGTTACCTACAGTGTGATTCCATTTATATAACATTTTTGAAATAACAAAATTATAGCGATGGAGAACAGATTTGTTAGATTTCACCAGTTTTAACAAGTACATACAAAATCTAAATAAGCTCTGTAGATTGTACCAATGTCAATTTCCTGGTTTTGCTATTGTACTAGAGGTATGCAACATGTTACTCTTCAGGAAACTGGGTAAAGAGGGTACAAGGGACCTCCCGATACATTTTTTTTTGCAACTTCCTATGCATCTATAGTTATTTCAAAATAAAAGTCAAAAAGAGCAACGTGCAGAACTGTGTATATAATATGCTATTGTTTTGAGGGAAATGGGGAAGAGTAAATAACATATATTTGATTTTGCTTATGTATGCACAAAAGAACTTCAAAAGGAGCTCAAGTGATGGCTCGAATGTGTGTAGGAAGGAGGAACCTTGGCAGATGGGTATAGAAGAGACTATCTTTTCATAACTTTGAACCATGTTAATCTATTTCATATTTTAAAATATATTAAATCCTTACTACTGTAGACATAAAAATAGGTCTAATGACCATGCACCATCTCCACCATTCATATAAAATATTTTAACACCAAAAAATTAAGGTGACATAATCTTAGAATACAATCAGGTGTTCAAATAGAAACAGTGCTACTTTATGAAAAATTTACTTCATCATCAATATTTCTCTTCTTTCCTTGTGGATTAAGGGAAATTTGACCACTGGTCAGCACAGGTTTTGATAATGATACTTGTAACACTGCATTAGCTCACATCAATTTTATCCAGATGTCAAAATGAACCTCTCACTTTTTTATTTATAGTCCTCGGTTTCAGCATATGCAGAGTATTGTTCTCTTGTACTTTAGAAAGAGAAAACAACAAAGGGATCCTTTAAATAACCTCCACAAATTGGAATAAAATATGCTTTTCTGTGCGTTAGTGTTTTTTTAGGAAATTCTTGCGTGGTGCTATTTGTACATGTCCCAAGAAAGAAAACAAAGAACAAGGAAAATGCAAATGTTGAAACTCAAAAGGATTTTTGAAAACAGTCAAGAGGAGAAGGGTGGCCTCAATAAAAATGCATAGGCAGCATTTAACCACAATTTATTAATGCAACATATAAAAGTAAAATGCCAGCCACCTTAGAAACTAATAGAAATCAATAAATGCCTATGTGCACAGTGCTGCTACAATGGAAATCTCTGGGTATTTTTTATTTATCTGCTGGAGAAAAGTGAAAATTGGTAACTTAGACCAATAAATTATTAAAGATATTCTGAGGTTATTGACATTCAAAAACACTATATTCTGCTAACCTAAAAAGCCATTTCTCTATGCATCTAAACTTCATATATATATATATTTGTATATCCAAGTTCATTTTAACATTAGCTGTCTATACATTTACTTTTCTCTTTGTTTCCTTCAACATGTTTACAGAGCAGTGATCAGTTTAGCCAGTATTCACAGTATTTATAGGATAATATTAGCCAGTATTTATAGGAGAAAATCAGATACATAGAGAAAGTAAAAGTTGAGGAACAATGAAAGCAATTTCAAAAGCCCTAAATTAATGATAAAGAAAGAAGTACACATGGAAAAATACCAATATATTAGCAATTTGACAATCTACCATTATTGGGGAAAACAAAAGTCTTGAATTCCACTGGAAGCAACACAGTGAGCCAGACTCAAGCAGCTCTGCAGGAAGGGTGCTCAGAAGTAGAATCATGTCTGGGGATGAGTCTCTCTTTGCACTCCCTTTACTTCTAAAAATTGTCATTGCTAATATGTTTTAAAATTTTCTGAGCATTCAAAGCAACTCTTCAACCAAAGATAATACCTGACCTCTGCCTGTAGCACTCTTCCCATGTGTAGCAGTTTGGCCCACTCCTTCACTCTCTTCAGGTTTCTGCTCAAATGTCTTCTTATCAAAGAGGCCTTCCACTACACTTCTAACTAGAGGAACACACAATTATGTATCGCTCACAGTTTTCTGTATAGCACTTATTACTGCCACCTTTTGCATTGACTTGGCTCCATGAGGACATGGATTGGACAGTTTGGTTCACTTATATATTCCCAGTATCTGGAAAAAAGTACAGACTTAATAAAGCCTTCAATTTAAACTTCACAATGATTCTCTACGTAAACAGATGCTAAGAGTTAAACAAGTTCCCCCATCATTACCAGGCTAATCAGTGGAAAAGTTTAAGATTCAAAACCATGTCTTTGAGTAACAAATTCCATGTTCTTTCCAGAATACCATACAGTCTCTCATTTTCATAATGTGACTTAGGATAAATCTGGAAATTTCCATCAAATCTTTGTGGAAATGGAGCATGGTGATGGTTAGTTGTCCACCTAAAAAGAACATGTTTTTCATTTGCTGGTTTGGCATATGATATATTTCCTCTTTCATGTGTATTTTCAGAAATACACAAATATATTTAAGGATATTTATACTAATGAATACTACAGAAAGACAAAACTTTGTGAAAACCCTAGATACTAATGTAAAAGAGATTAGAAAATCTATTAACTACAATCATTCACAACTATGTGATTATACCAAATACCATTGATTGTATACTTTGGAATGATTGTGTGCTTATTAATACATGTCAATAAAATTTATTTAAAATTTTGAAAAAGTAAAAATTAAAAATAAAAAAGCAAAGAGGAATTAGTGACCAGTACTGCCTAGGATAATCAAGTTGTAGAGTTGCAATTTGAGCTGCATCTTGGAAGATGAGTAGGCATTCCCAAGTCTATTAGCAAAAGAGGGTGTTTCGAACATATGGAGCTGGGAAATAGCACCTGTATTCCAAGAAGTTTAATATGGTCTGGGCACAAGGAGGCATAGCTGGAGATGGGACTATCAAGCAAGCACAGTAATACTATCTAAATGTTGTTGAGAGGGTTCAATGAGATAACACATCCAAAACATGTCAGCATAGTGCCTCAATAACTAGGGAGCAAATACTAACACTTGTCTTAGAAATGAGGATTTGGCAGTTTTGTATTTCCATCATTCCAAAAGAAGAAAAATGTCTCCTGGTACAAAAATAAATACACTGTTCATTAATTAAAATTCTTTCTACGGGTACCCATGCAATAGAAATGACACACATATTAGTATACAGAGCTGTACTCAAAACCAAGGACTCCAGGCTTTTGTCATCATCTGTTTTTAGTGAAAAACCAATACACATGACAGCCAGCTCATGAATGAATGAAGCAATCCTGTATTTAATTAGAACCAGCCATGATACAAACTTCACTGGCTTAGATAGCAGGTTGATTTAAGAGAAGAGAGCGTGAATTTGGTTTCCTCTTCCATTACTCATGACCTCAATCTTTAGGGAAATGACAAGATAATTTAATTCTCAAACACTCATTTGGAAGTGTCAATGATAAATGATCAGAAATATTGCTGCTCCTGTTGCACTGCTTATTAGATCTTTCCTTTCCTTGCTTCTCCTCCCTCCACTCAGCCCTAAGAAACTAACTCTTGATATTGGAGTGATAAAGCCTGTCACAATAAACCAAATCTTCTGTCACAATCTTTCTCCTTTCCTCCTTGTCTATTGTTTCCTCCTAAAAAATCTTCAGTTTGGTACTTGCGTGGCAACTTCATATTTCTGCATAACTGAGAGCCAACACTAATTCATCCAATTGTTTATACCAGTCAAGCACAAGAAAATGGTAATTTCCCTTTTCTTTGCATCTTACAATCACCTAATAAGCAGCTCTAATGCTGGGCTATTGAATTACACAATAAACAAAAATTTCCCGTCATTTAACATTTGTCAAAGACAATGCTGGGAGTCCACAAGAGCAAAAAGCAGAAGAGAAATATGCACTTATCCAGTGAATTCAATCAGTGCAAACCTCAGATGTAAATTAATTATTCAGTCCAACAAAATCTATTGTTGCTGTTTTGTAATAGCTAAATTATTTGAAAAAAATTTATCCTAACGCTACACGAAGGCTTGGCCTCTGTCAACATAATTGTGTCTAATAAAAATCCTTTTGTATTCTAGTTGAAACATTGCTCAAGTGATTTTGCAAATGAGTAAAGGAAGGCATTTGCTGTAGTTTATGTATTATCACCCAGATCTAAGAAGATGGAAGGGCTTCATTGCTTACAATGGAGATCAGAAACCACTATCTTTTGGGCCAGAGTTAGAGATTTTACTGCCCATGCTTCTGGAACTATGTTCCCACCACCACCACACACACAGAGATGCTCCTGGGGTCCCCAACAGGCTCTTCCTCACCATAATTTCCACTGAGTATCAGGGACTCAGTGGGAAACACAGAACCACCGAGAGCCAGAATAATACCTTCCTTCCAGTGGGCACTGCCCTTCCCACCCTGAGCCGTAGCAAGATACAGCCCATGGCCCAGGGCCGCGCTGTGCCGAGAATCCCTCCTGCCTGCTTTAGGCTTCCCTCCCTACACGCTCCTGTAGCTCACCATGACCTCATCCCCTCACCACCCTGTGCAGAAATAAAATAGGCATCTCTGGAAGGAAAACGTGATCCCACAAGAGCCTAATGCATGAAAATCAGTATTTAAAACATTTCATGACAATAAAGCTACAATTGTGCAGAAAGCTTTGAAAATAAGTTTGTCCAGTTTACTTTGCTGAGAGTTATTTAGCACTTAGTACCATGACCCTTAATTCTGACACTTGCTAACTTGAAAAATTTCCTCAGATGTATTAGTACATTTTCCTCCTTGAGTAATATTATTTAATCTTTGTTAATGACTCAGCATCCTGTACTACCTTGTTAAGAACAGACAGGCAGTTTCTCCTTTAAGGGAAAACGTTTTTCTTCCACTTGTATTCTTTTAATGAAAAGACTTTTAGGAAACCATGTGGTTAAAAAATATTTTACTGAACTTTATCATGCTGGGTAATACATTCATTCATTCTCACTTTCATTCATGGAGCCCTTATGGAGCTCCTACTGTGTGCAGGGCACTGTGTCAGGCACTGGATTGCAACAGGCAAAAAACACTAAAGGAACTTAGAGATGAAAGGGAGAATTTGCAGGCCAAGTTCTCCTTTATCCTCTGCTAAGATACTACTGAACAATCCTGACAACCCACTCACAGGCCTGCAGCATCAAAGTCCTCATGGTATATGCTAGAAATACTTAACTGACTGCAGAGACAGCACAGAAGAGGGGTCAAATACCTTTGTCTGAGAGAATCAAAAAAAGGCTTTTCCAAGGTGATGGCAAGTGAACTGGGACTTAAAAAGATAATAGGGATTTGGGACATTCGAACACATTTTTCAATAGCCCTACATTGTGGTGGTATTATTAACAATGATTCTGAACTTTGTGTGAATCAAGGGACTTGGAAACAATCTGATAAAACCATTGTCTAAGAAAAATATATAAATGCACATACACACAAAAATAGCCATTTCCATGGTGTCTAAACATCCCCAGAAGCCCAGATGGAGTTTCCTGAGATTCATGGATACCAGCTAAAATAATCTCTATTAAATAGAGGTAAGGCAATTCTTTGATTATGTCTACATAATGTACAAGAGAATTTATGGCAATTGCCTGGATGAGTTTATCAAAATGGTGGGCACGAGAAATAATTCAGATGTCTAAACAGATTCTCTGCTTAGGTTTCTAATTTAACTGTGTATCCCAGTGTTCTCAGTGGAGACGATTCTGCCAGCCAAAGGATTTCTGTCAAGATATGGAAATATTTTTGGTTCCCTGGGGGGTAGGGACAGTGGTTGCTACTGACATCTAGTGGGTAGAGACAAGGGATGCTGCTAAACGTCCTACAACGCACATGACAGCCCCACAACAAAGGATTCTCTGCCCCAAATGTCAATTGTGCTGAGTTGAGAAATACTGGTCATATTTGAGCAATTTTCTATAGGGAAGAATTGGTCACCCTCAAAGTTGACTATACAGAAAAACAAGAAAAATGCAGTGACGCATCCAGTTTAAACCAAATAAATGATGTTTTTGTTTTTGTTTTTATTTTTGGATTTGGATTGCCTTGGAGTGGAATATCACCTTGGTTTTTTAAATTTTATAATGATAGAGTATATTCATGGTTGTCTTTTGAGGAAAGGACCAGTTTTAACTCATATAAATACATTAATTAAAATATCAAATGCTGAAGTGTTTAAATCCTTATTTTTGGTCTACTTATGATTTAAAACAGGTCAAAGGCATCACTTCATCAGGCAGGGGAATCTACTCTGTGGAATGAGAACAATCTGGGCAGTCTGCCTGCCCTGTGGTATAAGCCTGAAGCAGTTGCTATAGCAAATATCTGTTTTATGAATACTACCAAGTAACACAAGCGGTCAAAAATGAAAACAGACTTGATTAAATTCAGACTAAATGACCTTTAAAATTATTTCATTGCCTCTGGATAGTGTTTTGGGTTATTGTGGACAAATAACTCAGTATGCACTTGTGGCACCTCAGACTGTTTCTATAAAAGGGTAGGACAGCACACAGCCACGTGTCTGCCTGAGTCTTCCTCTTCAGGACACCCCAGGCAGCCATCAGTGACATGGAGAAATCCATAGTGATTATTAAGAAGCACAGCAGGCCGGTTTGTGTGTGCTGGGTTCCACTTTAATAGCTGCATATAGTGACATTTACCAACCCAGGTTAATTTTTCCCCTGGTAGACTTGAATGTCCATGGTTCTAACAAAAATAAAAACTTTTAGAGAAACCTATGCTATCAAATTCCAGCATACTGTCACCTAAGTAAACCATTAAGGGGATAAGTTGTGTCTTCAAAACCTTTAAATTTCACCCTTCCTCGAGGGCCCTCACATGGCTGTATGCGATAAAACTCTCATTATTTCAATGTTATGGGCTCAAATTATCTATAGCACCAACAAACAAATTCATATTACGGTGTAGATGACTGCTGTCCATTGTAATGTGCTAAAACTTCACAAAGAATTTATAATTTAAAAGAGTTGTGAAACCAAAGAATGAGTCTTTAATTAAAAGACATCAGGTAGGGGCAGGATAATTTTCTAGCATTTCTTAAATTGTAGCAGATAAGCCATTTTCTAACATGATCAATAAAACTAATTCAAATCTCACAAGATGCTATATGTCTCACTTTCAATACTACATGGGATTTTACCAACACTGAAGCCTAGGATACAGTATCAGAACATAGCTCCTAAGAATCAGAAAGGAATTTGAAAGAGAAGAAAACTAAGGTCTGAGCAATCACTGCCTCCAGGAACTATCACAAGTGTTTTCACTTATTATGTAACATAATCCTCTTAACAACCTTTCAAGATGGATCACCTTAGCCCCGTTTTAGAGACAAGAAAACTAAAACTTACAAAGATTGCATAACTTGTCCAAATCACATATTTTTAAGGAGAAAAACCAGGATTTTAAACAGCTCTGCTGACTCCAAATTCCCTGGTCTCTGGATAGGCACCTAGCTCATTTTGTCTGGACAGAAAGAAGCCAGTATCAGGTAAGCACCTACTATGCTTTTAGCACGTTCCGCACTAAGTGTTTCCACAGAGTGGCTTGTTTCAACGTCAAAACAAACCTGTGAATAAGGTACTATCTACCCCACCTTAACAGATGAAGAAATTAATACTCATTGTGATTGAGGTCACACAACTGGAAAATGGCAATGCAAAATATGAACCCAGGACAGTCTGGGTCTGGATTCTAATCTTAAGTTTACTAAAGTTTCTGTGTCATGTATTTTTGTTGTTGTTTCAACTGAAAAACAGTGATAATAATCAAAGACATAGGGCAAAAATTATTTTGAGCACAATTTTCTCCAACTTTACAGATTTTTCCATTCAAAACAGAGATCCCACAACCTTGCACACTCACTGCTATAGTATTTACCTCCTTAATGAAAACAAATACTTGTTTTATATGTTATATAGATGTTTTGGTTTTAACTCAATTTTGTGAGTACTGATAAGTTTCTGTCCCCATGATTTATTGATTTTTATTGTGCATGATGGTGTTTTACTTTTTTGTTGTTGTTGGGGGAGGGAAGAGAAGGAAAGAGGGAAAGAAATAATTTTAAATACTTGGCAAAGAGGCTGTGCTAATGAAATACATAATTATAAAAAAGAGAAAAATATAAACATTAATTTACAAGTTTTATCTATGTAATGGAAAAAACAACAAACATATTTGGAAACCTCCTGATACTTGCCTGAAGTTCTTACTTTCTACTCAGAAATTTGCCTCCACATAAAAATAGGTACAATGTCCCGAGTGCCCAAGTTTTTTAGACATCTCCTAGTAGCTTTCCATAAGAGGAAAATACCTCCTGTCATGCATTACTCATCAAAGCAGAAGTATCTATATTTAATATTGCCATATCCAGCAGTTTCAATGTACATTTTTATACATGTCAATGCCCATGGAATTGGTCAGTGGCTATGGTGTGTAACCTGGTTGGTCAAATTGTAGTCAGACAGGGAGGGAGAGTAATTTGGGAGCAGACCAAGAAGGAAGCCTGTGTTCCCTAGATATAAATTTGTGCCTTACAAATAAGTCCCTAAAGTTCTCCTCTATTTTAACGCTTCAGATTAGAGTTTAGAAAACACTATTTTCAACGACTAAGTGAAACAGGCATAATAACCCTGTTTCCTTTCCAAGTCTGAATATGAATTACTCAACTGGTGCTGTTACCATAATTATCTAAACTATAGAACTGGATGAAATTGTTGTAATACTCACTTTGTGATGATGATAATGATAATGATAATAAGAATAATAAATACCTCATGATAGTGTTATGAGGATTAAATGGGAAAAGGGAAGGTTATTTGAACTATTTGGCAAGAGTAAGCCCTCAGTAATGCTAGTTCCATCCCCAAACTCCATCACTTTTAAAATGAGGCAGTTCATTTTCCAACAATGTGTCTTTGTGACTGGAATCCAACTCAAAGTATCATAATTGTACATGGAGGAAACCAAAGACTTTGAACTTTGTTTTGTGATGTAGAATAAAAACCTAGTTGGACACTAACACTATTCATTTACCTTCAAATACTCAAGTACAAAAAATAAAATGAAGGATCTTTTCTGAAGTAGGACTCTCTGATTCTTATACCCACCTGTGGTTTGGGCAACTCAGGAATGTCTCCAGTTTTACAGATAGGTTCCTAGAAACTGCACAGCACTTCTCATACATAATTTAAATTTTATATCAGTGAGAAATAAAACTCATGAAATATTTTGGGAATAAAAATGGGCTTATGATTTTGATTGTGAAATCAAAAACGTGCTCTAGGATATTACATCTCTAACATACAATAAGAATAAAATATGAATGGAAAGCACACCTCTTTTATCTTCGATTAAATAGTTACTAGTATTTATAAAGGTAAATATTTATATAATATATAAATGTGTTGAGAAAAGGAATCTTAGTGGGCTTACTCAGTGAAATAGATGACCAATGAAGTTGTGTCATTTGCCATATGTTGGCAATTGTTATTGCTTTGTTTTGTTGTCATTTGTTTTGCATTTTTTAATTATTATTTTTTTTAACAAAAGACAAAGCCCTTATTTGGAAGTGATGTAACAACACAGGGCTTAATCTGAGAGTCATGCTTTGCTGATTCAGATCCAGAAGTGAGCTGTTTTTTTTTCAAGGTAGACTGAGGATTTGAAGCATCTGGGAGAAAGCATTTAAGGGGAAACATTTAACAGCTGCTGAAGCTTAGACACGAATACCATGTAAACAATCCGGGAAAACACAAACTATTGTACATTAAAAAGCACAATTTATCATCTGCAAGGTTTTTTGTTTTTATTTTTTTTTTAATACCCTTAGGGAATAACCAGTGCTCTATAACTAAGCTATGTTTTACTATAGGTAGGTGTGGTCTGTGGACCAACAGCTCTGGCATCCTCAGAGCCTATTAGGAATGTAGAATCTCAGGCCCCAGCCAGACCTAGTGAATCAGAATCTGCATTTTAACCAACTCCCCAGATGACTCAGATGGCCATTCAATTTTGAGACACACCACCATAAAAAGACAAAAACTTTTCACTTCCCATTTCATTCAAGGGCTCCTTCACACTCACAGATCTTGTGTATGCCCAGCATTTTCTAAAAGCTTTACACACATATTCTCAGTGGGTCTCATCTGCGCCACACATTAGAATCACATGGGGAGATTTTTTAAAAATAACAGTATCAAGCCCTACTCTAGACTGTGATTTAATTAGTCTGAGACAGGGTCTGAGCAAAGGTATTTTGAAACTTCCCTGGTGAATCAAATGTGCAGCCAAGGTTGAAAACAGTTTCATTATCCCATTTCATGCTTACCTGCAAACATGCAGGTGTGTATTATTACACCACATTACAGAGGAACTTGCTCATGGTTGCAAAGCATGGATTTAAACCCAGGCCTTATTTTATACCCACCAATGCAGGTTTGGGGGCCTTCAGGCCAGTAACTGGTTCCAAACTTCCCACTCTGTGATTATGCCAACATGTAATACTCTGTGACGAAGGTTAGAGGCACAGGGCTAAAGAGAGTGCACTCAAGGATTTTCAGGCCAGGCAGAACTGGAATAGGAAAATGAAGAGCCATGAAACTGCTTCCCTACAAAATCCCAGTCTACTACTGAGATACTGAGGTTACTCAACTAATGAAGAATGGATTGATGAATCACAGGGAGATCTGTAGACCAGTACACATAATCACAAACTGGAGTAGCAAATGGACCTAGAAGTGACAAGCAAGCGTGTTTACAAAAGTACCCTTGGCATAGCTCCTGAACCAAGTAACCCTCCCTTAGTGGACTGCCTTATCACTACTGTCCCATCTCCAGACATGTTCACCATACTTGCAAGCAAAAGGTTATCCCAATATAGGACGACCAATGAGAGGAAAACATTTGGAATGTTCCCACAAAGTCAGAGAGGATGTGAGTCATGTCTTCATGCATCATTTAAGCAAGCCACATGTAGATGATTTTAAGCATTTACCATAAATGGATCCCTACATCACCGTCTGTTCATTTTAGAAACAGGAAATATTATAGGAGTGTTCTTGTTACATCAACTTCCAGTTATTAGTTTTGAAAAGGACTTCTTCTTTCTTCTGAAATTTACAAATAAAAGAAATGAGCATTTTCCTTTACAAACTATGCTTGGAATAGTGTTAAGTCACTCTCTTTGTCAGCTGGCCCAACTCCAGGGACTGGCTCTCTCTCAGGAAGCACTGAAAATCTTCATATAATCCTAAAATGTGCATGTTGACTTTGGAAGTTCAATTTAACTGACAGATGTGTGAAATGGCACATAGAAAATTCCCCTTTGGGGGCAATGAAAATGCTAGGGAATAACAGTTAAGCAGGGATGGCTACAATATAACCTCATGTGTTTTCTCATTTTATATGATCCCATTTTTTTATACAGAAACTCAGTTTTGTGATACATAGGATTGTATTCACATTTATATATGCCTTTTTTAATGCAAATGCCAAACTTACACTGACTTGAAAGTTTGCCTTCTGGGAAAAACTGACACCTAAACATACCTTATTTCTGTGCAAAAAAAAAAGCTGCCTTCTCTTTAAATAGTGAATAACAAATGATCTGCCCTTGAACTATGGCTATGTCAACCTTAAACCAATGAAATTTTTAAAAAGAACACAGTGGTGAAAAAAATAATAATAATGAAATTTAAGTAAATAGCTCCCTTACTTTTGAACATAAATTGTCTTCTAACTTTGACTTCACCCAGTGCCACATTAATCAAAGGTCACATGCTTTGAAATACTGAAATTTTAGCATTGTTCCAGGACTAGAAGTGGATGAGAAATAACTGAGTTTACATATATTAAGAAAAGCTTAGTGTTGCTTTAGAGATCCTGTCTGCATTTGCACTTCTGAAAATCTGCTATTTTAAACCAATGACCAACCCCCTTTCCCTTGGTTCATGGATCTTTGTTTTCACTGATCCTAGAGGAATCAATATCACTTGCAAAGTGTCCAGGAAGAAGGATTTAGAGATTGTGAATGGTGAGCCCTGGCATCTACTCAACAACTCAAAGGCACTCTGCCCCCTGGTGGACTATTTGAGAGTGGGTTTTGATGCAAGGTTCAGAAACCTCACTTCCACCTCCTTCCCCTACCAGCCTCTTCCGTTCTGAAAACTAAAGTGCCCCAATTGAAAGCCTGTGCCCTCATCAATTACATATTCATTTGAATCAACAATTCTCTTTTATATAACAAAAAACTCTGGGGTACCCCCTGAGCTTTCCACAGCTAAAATAAGAACCACTTTAGATCAACTCACCATTATTGGTTATCGTGGGTTTACCTGAGGAAGAAGAAAGCAGTGAAATGGAAAATGAGATTCCAAGGAGAGATGTGGATATGACAGGGGACTCTGGGCTGTGGGAAGATCTCTCTTGAAAAAGAAGGGGAAGTGGAAGAGGGTTTAAAGGTGAACAAGAAGGTACTATAGAAAACTAAATATTTGGCAGCTTCCTCCTGGGGCATGAAAGCCATTATAAACCATTTCTCCTGCTCCCTTTTTAGACTTTGGACTGTGTGTCTCCGGCCTAGAGGGTTAAGTGTGAAAGGCTGCAAACCTCAGTTCCTTCTAGCTTAGCCAAGTTTCTTACATCCAGGCTAGTTTGTCTTCCCCAGTCCTACCTCTCCCAAGTGGTCCTTGGTTTTTCTATGCTACAGGTGTCCCACATCCACTAAGGAAGCAATGAGTAATAATAGCAAATAGCTGCCATCTGTTGAGAGCCAAAAACGCTTAAGGCATCTTCATAGGTACTTTACATGTATAAGCTTTTGCACCAACTTGCAAGTAGGCTGCATTTGTGAGAGAGAACCACACAGCTCTATTTGCAGTTCATACCTAGCTTTTTTCTGACTTTTAAACTCCAAAACATCCTTCCAATCTACTTTACTAGTGTTCAGATAGGTCATTCTCCTCCCCTCAGGTCTTCCCCAAATAATCATTCCTCCCTTATTTCAAGCATAATATAGTACCTTGGAATCACACTAGAATGCTGATGTAGAAAACTCTTGTGATAGTGGGTCTGAGTGATTCTCTTTGCAGAAGGTGAAAGCACAATCTGTCTAAGTCCTTCTACATTCTTCCCACATACATAAACTAAATCCCTCCCAAATAGTACCTGCCTGTCTTCTACAATATCATTTACCATCCATCATCCTCATGATTACTCAAACTCCTAAACACAACCCCAGAGTACTTTGAACCATTCTTTCCATGACAATAGAATTACTACCCAGTGCTTTTTAGAACACAAAAAGGACTTTTATTTTCCTAAATTTCATGTTCAATTACATTTTTTTTTGAAAGGTGGAATACCAAAGGCAATTTTCAGATGCAACAACTCCATCAAATAAACATAATCTGAGATTTTAATGCTTGAGTGAATTATAGTCCTCTTAGGATTTTCTGGTTAAGGAAGACAAAACTAAGATCAGAGAGGAAAAGTGAAGAATATTGTTCCGTAATAAATGTGTTGAATTCAATAACCATTCATTCATGGGTGCGGTATCCATTTCGAAAAAGGAAACTCTAAAATTCCTAGAAACACAAGACAATATTGTTATTTTTGGATGGGTATGCATTCATGTTTGATGTGGAAATTTGTGCAATTAAACAAAATGAAAAATGTTATTTTACCATAGGCAATGAAAATATATTTCCATTTCTGTTTAAGTTAAACATTTCACCTCCCATTTTATGTTCTAGGGAAAAAAAGCCGTGTGTCTAGTTTGTGAAATGAACAATGCTATAGGCCGCAGTAACTTAAAAGTATCTTAACAAGTTTAACAACATACCCCTGGAATGAATAATATACTTTGCATAATCATGTGCAATGCTGGATGATTCTAGATCTCTTATAGCTACAATGTTTTACAAGCAACTACTTCACACAATATGCCCCTAATCCAGTCAATTCAGCTAAATAGCAAAAGTTTAGATGGATAATCTACAAAATGGCAAACAACCTGTTTGACTAAATTGACCTTGTTTTGTTCATATGAGGCCACAATCATTTGCAGTGCCTTATAAAGAAATCATTTGTAAGTGCCTATTTCTTTCAGTTAATTGTCCACCTCAGGCTCCTAGAAGTTGATTTAATTGCCTCTTAGGCTCAAAGAAAACATAGTTGCATAAACAAAAGATAGCATATTAATAACATAAAACAAATACCAAATGATAGACAAGTATATTAGTAACATAAAAATAAATACCACACTCTATGCACATTCATATCAGTAGCAAGCTAGATATCTCCATAGGAGAAATCTCACACCAAACAAACAAAGAAACTTGGGGATCCAGCTGAAATACAAGATTATCTAATGCCTAAAATTTTATCTTATTCCTGTGACAGCTATAAATGTTAATCAAAATTCCTTTTTTTTTTTTTTTTAGCTTACATGTGAGCCTTTGAACAGTATATTTTCAAAAGTCATTACCCCAGAGTGAAGGTCTGTGCAGTAGGCAGGCAGTGTACTTCAACTCAATACATCTATTGTCTGACAATCTGGACTGGGGAGCTTCAAGCAGGGAGTGAATCCATTTTACAAAGACAACTTGTTTCTGCAGACAAAAGGTGTCAACTGCAGAAAGCAGGCTCTGAAGAATGGGGTGTGAATCTTCTGTGGCATATTAATATGCTCCAAATACACTTTTATTTTTCTGTGCAGGTGATCCTTCAGGGCTACTCCTTTTTTAATTTAGATAATGCATTTTTTTATATTTTTATGTGAGATCTTGCCCTCCTGTACTGTGGAGCCCTCAGTGTACATTCAAGACATAAATTTGAAGTATTCCAGATATTATGCTCATTGAAGTATCAGGTCAGTGACAAATTTCCAAGGTTCAAAGCTTGTCAGGTTCATGATTAGCCTAGTAAGTCTCAGGTTTAGTCCTATGAGTTACAAGGAAAACAAGCTCAAGTTCAGCTTCCCTAAGCTTTTTAAAGTTCTTGCATGTCATTTTCTAATAATCTTTGTTCCTGCCCAAATTTCAATAGCAAGGGAGATAAAACAGGTTTCTTTTTTTCCTTTAATATAGTACTTAGGGCTCTTAAATGCATTTTGAAGATTCTAGTGAAGAGAGCTAGTTCTCTTGGTTACTTTATGTTAGCACACAAAGGAATTACAGATGGGAAGAGTGCAAATGACTATCAGAAAAAGTCTCATGCATTTTAAGATTTTTTTTTTACAAGTCATAATATACATCCCCCCATTGCCCCACATTCCTTAATCGTTTAAGAACCAAGCCATTTCTGTTTCATCAGTCTCTTCCATATCTCACTTAATTAGATAAG
This sequence comes from Cabassous unicinctus, assembly GCA_029593785.1. NCBI lineage: Eukaryota > Metazoa > Chordata > Mammalia > Cingulata > Chlamyphoridae > Cabassous > Cabassous unicinctus. Next base: position 5,013 of record JAQZBX010017707.1, on the reverse strand, counting down.
AAATAAAGATACCTCGTTAAGGAGAAGTGTTTATCATATGCTAACTGGTTTAAATGATTGCGTTTGTAAGAAATATAGCAGCAGTTTGGGTTGAGTCACCCATCATACCCTTCATGTATAGGGATTTAAGTGTAAAATGGCAGATACATGAAATTATGAGGAAATACCAAGCAATTTGCAGATTTTGGCACTAGCACACATAATGTTTTGTTTGAGTTGTCAGAAATGTGGTTTGACAATTGCTAAACAGGAATTTTTTAAAGTACAAATCTGCAGAAAACAATCAATCATAGGTGTTGGTTCTCAGTTTCTCTCCCGATCTCCCATTCCCACCCACCCCCATTTAGTTTCAATTATAATAAAAATAGAGATCTTAGCATCAGAGTTTTGCTGTTAACTCTTCAATATTTCTCTGCACCATCCAAGACACACTTAAGGCTTGAAGCACCAAATCCACAAGTTTCTCCAACCAAGTTTAAATAAACAAAAAACGAAGATGGAAGGATGCCAAAGTAACTGTTCTTAAATGAAGCGGTAAACACAAAGTTCTCCCCCAAACATAGGATATTAAACATCTAGTTCAAGTACTATCAGGCAGTATGTAGATCTGTCTCAGACAGGCTTCAGACAACAACTACAAATACCACTGATTCTAGAGGGCATCATCCATGACACCAAAAGCAGGGCAAGTATCATCTTTCCATCAACCTGAAAAAAAAAGTTGCAACCCCCTTGGATAGGTTGCCACAGAGTCAGTGCTGAGCCCGGGGTTTGAAGGGAGGAAGTGAACCTCCTCCTCAGTAGGGAAGCTCCACCTTTAGTTTGAACAGTTCTCCTTCCAGAGCTCTCTCTTAGCTAGGTCCTGGCTTCTCAGGATCCATTGCCCTTGCCCAGGACAGCCTAGCTCCGACTCAGTAACAGGGAAAGAAGAGTCGACCTACCTGTGGAACCAGACCCAAAATGGTCCCCAAAGGCCGCTTAGGCGACCTACTGCAATTGACAAGTCAACTTGTGCACTTAAAACGTATCAGTTTATGGAACGCTTGTTTGAAGTCCTCATTGGACATAGTATAGATGATGGGGTTGATGAGGGAGTTGAGATAGCCCAGCCACGTGAAGAAGTCAAAGATGGCCAGGTGGAACCAGCAGGCTTCCTTGCAGATAGGCAACACCAGAGAGATGATGAAGAACGGCAGCCAACATACAATAAACGCTCCCAAAATGATGCCCAGGGTCTTGGTGGCTTTGCGCTCCCTAGCGGCCATGAGTTTCTTCTTCTCCAGCAGGGCGTCGGAGACTCTCACTTTGACTTGGTTCACGTACACTGGAGACCCGGATTCGCTGGGCAACTCGGGAGCCCGCGAGTTAATGGAGGTGACCGAGGACGTGGACCCGGGAGAGTTGGTTATCAGCTGGGCTCGGGTCAAGCGCTTGCCGGTCCTGTTGGGCGTCTGTTTCAAAATCCGGGAGCGAGCTTCCACATAGATGCGGCCATAAAGTGCGATAAGGAGCAGGGTGGGGAAGTAGAAAGCGCCCACCGTGGAGTAGACCGTGTAGAGGATGTGGTCGGTGTTCACCACGCAGTCCGACACCTCCTCCTCAGCTTTCGCCTGGCGCCAGAAGAAAGGGGGCAGCGAGATAGAGATGGAGAAGACCCAAACCAGCACTATCATGACCGCCGCCCGCTTGGGAGTCCTTTTGGCTGAGTACTCCACGGCGTCCGTGATGGCCCAGTAGCGGTCCAGAGCGATGACACAGAGGTGCAGGATAGAAGCAGTGCAACAGGTGATGTCCGACGACAGCCATAAGTCGCAGACCACCTGGCCAAGCGTCCAGCGACCGGTGACCGTATACATGGTACTGATGGGCATCACCAGGATGGACACGAGCAGGTCGGTGAACGCTAGGGAAGCGATCAGGTAGTTGGCCGGGGTATGCAGCTTCCGGGTCCGGTACACAGTGGCAATCACGAAGGCGTTGGAGAGCGTGGTGGCCAAGGTGATGAGCGCCAGCAGGATGATCAGCAGCACTTTCCAGGGCAGGGCGATCGAGTCCTGGTAAATGTAGTCGGCGCTACAGTTGTCGGAGGGAGCAGTGGAGAGGTTGGTTTGGGCAAACCCGGTCGGAGAGCCCGCCGGCGGCGGCGCGGCGCACTGAGCGCCCGGCTCCTCCATGGCTCTCTTTGCCCCGGCTCTGGCGCGCAGCTCTTGGGCATGGAGCAAAAGAGGAAGAGGGCGGAAGGACAGCGGAGGAGACCACAGACTTGACCCTCGTTGCTGGTCAGTTCAGTCGGTTCCTCAATTACTCCTCCGCCCAGGTCCCCAGCTGCAAGTAGAGGTCAGGGGCGCGGCAGCCGGAGACGGCCGGCGCGTCTTCTGCACTTCCCGTGCGCCTGGCGCTGCCGCCGCATCTCTGGCTGCTCCTCTCCACGCCCCGTCTTGGTCCGGGGTTGCTAAGGACTAGCCCACCCAGCCCCGCTCCACTCTTCCTACTACGGAGGCATCTAGTGGAGGAGGGGATGTATTGTTTGGGAAGGGGGCTTCGGCCAAGTGGGGTCTCTTACCCCAATTGGTCGGGGCTTAGCGTCTCCTAACCAGGGACGTCCTGAATCTGCAGACTCGGCCCGCAGGAGTTTCCTAGCTGTTGAGACCAAAGCTTGCAGGCGAGGGAGAACTCCGGGTCTTGCATTCCCGCCCCCCTCCCCAAGCTGGGGCAGTTCCTTGCGGCAGCTGCGGTCACTGGAGCTGGGTGGGGAGAAGTCTGGGAGCCGCGCCGCACCTCGCGCCGCGCCGGAGCTCTGCCTTCCCTCTCTTTTCACGGGCTGACCACTCGGGCGAGCTGCCCGGCGAAGACGGGGCCGCAGGAGGGAGGAATCGGGGGCTGGGGCTGCGGCTGCTCGCGCCGCGCCAACGCCACCGCCGCCTCGGCCCCACGGGCACCGCTTGGAGCCATGCCGCTGGGCACGCAGGTCTGGGGGACCTGGTGCGGCTTGCGAGGAAGGGGCAGGTGTCTGGGGAAGCTGGAAGGAGGCGTCGTGCGCCAGCCCGAGCGGAGCATGTGAACAGCGGCGCAGACAGGCTCCTTTTATAGAGTCCCAGTCCGGTCAGCCTGAGCCGTGCAACTCGTGCAACGCGGCGAGTGCGGACGCCCGCTCCCAGTCACCTTCCCTTTTCTCGCTCTCCCTCCCTCCTTTCCTCCCGCCCGGTCCCTCCCCAGCCAAAGAAGCTCCCGCCGGGTCCTACCGCCCTCTTCTCGCATTTTCTGGACCCTCTCCCGACCCTGGCACCCGAGCGCCTCAGTTCCGGCTGGGTATAGGGAGTGGGGGTAGGAGTGAGGGCGTTAGCCTCTTTCCTTTGCTTTCTTCGGCGCTTGCGGTTGCGCGCTCTCCCAGGCACACTCGCGCTTTCAGCCGCGACCACAGGCAGAGTCCCCGCATCCCTTCTAAGCTCCCACCTCACACTGCCCCACCCCACCGAACCACTGCAAGGTGGAGCAAGCTCTAGTTTCTGACCTCTCCACTCGGGAATCTTAGCCTGCCCTGCGGACCACACCCAGATTAGAAGGAGGCGCCAGTAATATCACCATAGAAGGAGAAGGCCAATACGTGCATTTTATCCTTCGAGCTTCAAGTAATATTTAACTCTTAGTACAATAAAAATAATTGTTCATATGTGGCCTTAGAAATGTATTCTTTTCATTCAGCCCCTCCCCCTTAACTGTGAGTCAACAGGAAAAAAATAAAATAGAAAGCTGTTTGCAAAAAAAAAAAAGGTAAAAGTACCACAAACAGAAGCCAAGTGCATGTGAAATTAACCTTCCACTTTTCCACTTGACCTTTCTGATCCAGTCGCTCGACAGTTCGGTGCCTCTGGAAAACAGCTCCCAATGAGCAGGTTCCCTCCCACAGCCCCCATGGAAAGAAAGTCATTAAAATTTAAGAGGAAAAAGGCACTAGGGTCATCAACACCACTACCATCAGGGTGTCTCCTTCAGCTTCAACAAATATACATCAGGAAGTCAGCCTTATGGGGCACCAAGTAATCCTATTGTCTAGGTACCAAGATCCAGAGCATATCCCCTGTGCTCAAAATACTCTCTCCTCCAACTGATAACCTTTACAGAGACAAATGTAGAACACACGGTAGAAATACAAGTCCGGGAAAGTTTCAAGAACAGCACCAGGGGAAAAACACCGTATTTTCAGCCCTAATTGCTGAGGTGATACCTGCAAGGAATCCTCAGCGCCTAGCTCAAGAATGCATCCAATAAAAATTGCATTATAATTGAATTCTCAGGGTAAGCGGAAGTATATTTTAAAGGGAATCAGTCTCAGAGCCCGAGATTATCTGGCCTACCAATTCAGTTTGAGAGGAAGAAGAATTGAGATCCTTTGAAAGAAGATCTTTTTATCCAGGGTGACACAGCTAGTTAGTATCCCAAACCCACATCCTCTTAATCCTCGGGTCTCTAAACCAGGCAAGCACGCAGGCAAGTTAATTAACAACAACAACAATTACAACAATACAGGGTCTACTCTGTGCTGAGCATTCTTTTCCAGGCACCGGGGGTTGGAGGCGACCAGGGCAGACCAAGATTAGTTTTCAAGCCGTTTGTATTCTAGAAAACGCAGACAAACAATAGCCACACAAACAAGTAAATAATCAAGGTAACTCTACATAGCGTTAAATGTTACGAAGAGAATAAAACACATTAATGCATTGCGAGTGAGCGGTGCTCCTTTAACTAAGGTGGCAGCTCTCCAGAAATACCTTCTCGAGCAGGTCTCAGCTGCAGCACCTACGCTAGGGATGAAGGCACACCCATCTCTTTCCCCTCCTCCTGTCCCTAATGCCCAGCACTTCTCCAGCAAGTGGAAGACTCATTAGTAACACATTTTAAGGGGTCCTCCCCCATCCTCCACCCACCCATCCACTTCAGGGTCCAATCTAGATTTCATTATTTTGCAAACTGCAGCGCTCTTCTAGAGACCGGAGAAGGAAGCCGAGCAGGCGA
>JAQZBX010017706.1:0-35318 GCA_029593785.1 Cabassous unicinctus | reverse complement strand
ATGAAAGGAATTATTTTGCTTGCAGTTGTATATGCTCCTTGTTTTGGGGGATGGGACTTTTCCATCATCATCATTTTGTTGGCTGTCAAGGGCTAACCTGAATAACTGGAGAGGAGGAGTTGGCCACTACTCTGGTGGGATTCAGAGATCCATTGGCATAGGAACAATCTGAACATTTAAGTCTCTGAGAAATATACCTAACAAGAAGACTGAAATTTATAGGTTCAAATAAAAGGATTAGAAGAATTGTGATAGGAGAATTATAAATGAGTATAACCATGTTATATTTGGGAAATGGATTATCATATATTTCTAAATAGGGCCCACCAAAGGGGTATTGATTTCATGAGACTGTGTGCCTTGCCTCTGGTTTGTGGAGGTCCCAAGAGCCCTGAGGAACACTCTTGTTTGAAGCTTGTTTACTGTGGCAGTTAGTGAAACCTCTGAGCTCTGTATACGCATAAATTCCAGAATGACCCCCCAACTCACTTTGAAATCTCTTAGACATAAAAGCTCTTTATTAGTTTAATTTTTCCCACTTTTGGTCAAGATCTTTTTCCAAATACATCACTGGTTAGCACTTGGTAATAATTTCAGTGCCAGGAAGGCTTATCTCCAGGAGTCATGTCCTACATTGGGGATAAGGTAGTGTTTTCATTTGTTGAGTTTGGTTTAAAGACAGGCCACTTTTAAGTAACAAGGAGGTTTTCAGGAGGTAACTCAGGCATTAATTATAATTAAGCTAAGTTTCATTTTTACAGGAATAAGCTTCATACACACAAGAATTAAGAATGAAGACTTAGCACAGAAGCAGCTTGTTTTCTTTTCTTAGGCTCGGCTCTATATTCTAAGAGATCTTGTCATTTTATTTGAGAAAGTAGCAGGGCTTACCTAAGATAGAATTTTAATATTTTGTTAGCTGTTGTGTGGGCCTCTATCTATTGGAAAGCATTCATGCTCCATAGAAGTATGTTTTAAGTACACTTTCCCCCATGTATTACCCTACTAACAAACCTTGTGTTGGTGATGTACCTTTGTTATAGATCCTGAAAGAACATACTTATATTTGTATTCTTAACCACAATCCTTGGCCACTCCAGAATTCACTGAATTACAGAGTAGTCCATTTTATCCTCTTGCTTTCCTCCTAGTCTCATGGATGGGCCCAAACTTCCTCTTTCAACCATGATCACACTCACAGTTCAGTGCTGTAAATTACACTCATTTTGCTATGCCACCATCATCTCTGTCTATTTTCAAGCTGTTACAATCAACCAAATTATACATTCTGCACAGATTAAGCATTGGCTTGCCAATTTCTACTCCCCTTCTATCTCCTAGTAACCTATCTTCCAGAATCTACTTCCATGAGTCTGCAAAATATCCTTAGTTCATTTCAGTGAGATCATGCAATATTTTTCCTTTTGTGACTGGCTTATTTCACTCCACATAAGATCCTTAAGTTTCATCCATGTTGTTGCATGTGACAAAACAGGCCTATATGCCGAATCCTCAATTTTAATGCTTGTGCTATGAACTTGCTGTAAAATTGAAACTAACAGTGAATGAGTGTTTCTATTTCTCCACAACTTCTCCAGCATTTGAAATGTTCTGTTTACTTAGTATCAGCCATTCTAATAGGTGTGAAATGATAGCGCATTATAGTTTTGATTTGCATTTCTCTAATAGCTAATGATGTTGAGCATCTTTTCATGCACTTTTCAGCAATCCATATTTCCTCTTGGTGTAGTGTCTGTTCAAGTCAAAGAGACTATTCTTTTCCAATTGAGTAGATGCGGCATCCTCATCAAAAATCAGTTGGTTGTAAATGTGAGGGTTAATATATGAACTCCCAATTCAATTCCATTGGTCTATATGTCTATCCTTGTGCCACTACCATGCTATTTTGATACTGTGGCTTTGTAATAAGTTTTAAAATCAGGAAGTTTGAGTTCTTCAAATTTGTTTTCCATTTTTCAAGAATATTTCAGCTCTTCTGAGATCCCTACCATCCAATTAAATTTGATGATTGGATTTTCTATTTCTGCAAAGAAAGGTTTTGGTATTTTCACTGGGATTGTGTTGGCTCTGTAAATTTCTTTGGGTAGAGTTGACATGTGAACAATATTTAGTCTTCCAATCCTTGAACGCAGAATATCTTTCCATTTGGTAAGGTCTTGTTTGGTTTCTTTTAGCAATGTTTATAGTTTCTATTTACAAGTCCTTTACATTATTGCTTAGATTTATTCCTAGATATTTGATTCTTTTAGTTGCTATTGTGAATAGATTTTTTAAACTTTCATCTTCAGATTGTTCATTATAAGTAGAAACAGTACTGATTTTTGGGTGTTGATCTTGTACCCTGCCACCTTGCTGAATTCATTTATTAGCGCTAGGAGTTTTGTTGTGGATTTTTCAGGATTTTCTTTATATACAATCATGTTTAATTCTATATAAAAAGGAAGAAGTTTAATTCTTCCTCTCCAATTTGGATGAATTTTATTTTTCTTGCCTAATTGTTCAATCAAGAATTTTCAGTACAATGTTGAATAAAAGTGGTGGTAGTGTACATACTTGTCTTTATCTTGGTTTTAGAGTGAAAGCTTTCAGTCTTTCACCATTCAATAGGATGTTCACTGTGGGTTTTTCATATATGTACTTTATCACATTCAGAAATTTTCCTTCAGTTCTTGGTTTTCTAAATGTTATCAAGAAAAGGGGCTGGATTTTGCTGAATGCCTTTTCTGCACCATTGGAGATGATCAGATGGTTTTTCTCCATTATTCTGATAATGTGGTATATTACATTAACTGATTGTCTTATGTTAGACTCCCATGCATATGTGAGATAAATCATTGCATATAATTCTTTTGAGGTGCTGTTGGATTCAATTTGCTGGTATTTTATTGAACATTTTCAATTCCTAAGGGATACTGGTCTGTAATTTTCCTTCCTTGTGGTATCTTTATCTGGCTTTAGTGTGAAGATGATGCTGGCCTCAAAGAATGCATTAGGGAATGTTCCTTCCTGTTCAATTCATGGGAGACTTTGAGCAGAACTGGTATTATTCTTCTTGGAATGTTTGATAAAATTTGGAAAAATATCTGGTCCTGGACTTGTCTTTTTGAGGAGAATTTTATTACTGATTCAATATATTTACTTGTCATTGGTTTAATGAGATCTGTTTCTTCTAGAGTCAGTGTAGATATTTTGTGTGTATCTGGGAATTTGTTATTTAATTTGACGGCATACTATTGTTCATAGTATCCTCTTTTAGTCTTTTTTATTTCAGTAGGGTTTGTAGTAATGTCCACATTTTCATTTCTAATTTTATTTGTTTATGTCTACTCTCATTGTTCTTCATCAGTCTAGCTATAGTTTTATCAACTTTATTGGTCTTTTCAAAGAAACAACTTTGGTTTTGTTGATTCTCTCAATTGTTTCTTTAATCTATATTTCATATATCTCTGCTCTAATTTTTGTTATTGCCTTTCTTCTACTTGCTTTAGGTTTATTTTGCTCTTTTTTGTAGTTCTCCCGGTTTTGAGGCTATGTCTCTGATTTCTAATATTTCTTTTTCTATGTAAGCATTTAGAGTTATGTTGCTCCCAGCACTACCTTTATTGCATCCCACAAGTTTTGATATATTATGTTTTCATTTTCATTCATTCAAGATATTTTTTAATTTTCCTTATGGTTTATTCTTAATCTTATTGGTTGTTCAAGAGTACATTGCTTAATTTCCACACATTTGTGAATTTTCCATTTCTCCTTTTGATATTGGTTTCTGGCCTTATTCCACTGTGGTCTGAGAAGATACATTTTATGATTTTAATATTTTCTAATTTATTGAGAAATTATGACCTAAGATATGTCTATACAAGAACATGATCTTTGTCACTCTAGAAGAATTTGTATTCTGTTGTTTTTTGGTGAAGTGTTCTATATGTTTCTATCGGGTCTAGCTGTTTTAGAACTGGGATTCTTAACCTTTTGTGTTCCATGTATCCCTTTGCCAGTCAGATAAAACCATGGACCCCTTACTAAGTCCACACTATAATGTGTAATATTTAATAAATATATCACACCCACATCAACACATCCCCACAAGAATTTTTTATTATTATTTAAATTCAAGCTCATGGACCGTTTGTTAAGAACCCCTGGTTTAGAGTCTTCTTTTTTCTTATTGATGCTCTATCTAGATGTTCTATCCATTATGTAAAGTGGTTTATTAAAGAACTATTTATTTCTCCCTCCAAAACCATCAGTATTTGCTTCATACATGTTGGGTCTCTTTTGTCAAGTGCATATAAAACTGTAATTGTTGTGTCTTCTTCTTTAATTGGCCCCCTAAAAAGTAAATGATGGCTGTCTTTGTCTCTCATAACAGTTTTTTATTTAAGGTCTATTTTATCTCAAATTCATGCAGTTATCCTTGCTCTCTTTTGTTTACTACAGGCATGTTTTTTTTCCCTCCCTTCACTTCAGCCTACTTAGTTTGTTGAATTTAAGATGAGACTCTTGTAGACAATATATTGTTGGACCATGCCTTGTTTTCATTCTACCAATCTCAGCGTTTTGACTGGTGAGGTTAATCCATTTACATTTGAAATTGCTACTGCTAATATAAGACCTTCTTCTGCCATTTTGTTATTTAGTGTATATATGTCTTTTTTGTCCCTCAATTATTCTACAAATACCTATTTTCACATTTATTGGATGTTTTGTATTGTAACATACTGATTCCCTTTTCATTTTTCTCTGGAAATACTTTTCATTTATTTTTCCTTGTGTTTACTGTATTAACCAGGGTTCCCTAGGGAAACAGAATCAACAGTAGATATCTGTAAATAGTATGAGATTTTATAAGATTCTCTCATGTGACTGTGGGTGTGCACAAGTCCAGGCTCCACAGGCAGGCTGCAAATCAGGGGCTTCAATGAAAGTCCAATGAAGGTCGTTGATGAGTTTCTGGGAGATGGCTGTACAAAGATGAGCTGGGAAATTCTCTCTGAATGCTTAAATCACTTCCCATTTTCAGGAATTCAACTGATTGGATAAAGTGTCACTCATTGCTGATGGCAATCTCCCTGATTGATGTAGATGTAATCAGCTATCTATGCAGTAAGCTCACTGGTGACTAAAGTCTATAAATGTCCTTGTATTACAATTAGCCAGTGTTTGCTTAACCAAACAACTGGGCACAATTACCAGGCTGAGTTGACACATTAGACCTATCATCACAGTTACCAAGGGGTTAGAATTTAACATCCTAAATATAAAACAATCATATTTGATGTAATATCAAGTTGAATTCAATATCATACACATATACTGTTCCTATAACTCTCCCATAAAGGTTTAAAATTATATCTTTATACATTGTATGTGCAAAACAATAGAATTATTATTTTTATGCATTTGCATTTTAGCACTATAGGATGTAAGTAGTGTTGTCACATACCGAAAAAAAAAAACAAACCCCAAAACCCAAGAATACTGGAATTACAAATACCCAAATGGTTACGGTTACTGGAGAGCCTTAGTACTTTATCCCACTTTTAACTACTGTCTGCTGTCCTATCCATTCAGCCTGAAGAATTCCCTTCAGCATTACCTGTAGGGAAGGTCTACTGATAATGAACTCCCTCAGCTTTTGTTTTTCTGGTAATGTCTTAATCTCTCTTGTATTTTTTAAAGAAAGCCTTCCTGGATATAAAATTCTTGCTTGGCAATTGTTTTCTTTCAGCACTTTAAGTATTTTAAGCTACTGCCTCCTTGCCTTCATGGTTTCTGAGGAGCAATCTGCACTTAATATAGTTGGGACTCCTTTTTACATAACACACTTCTTTTCTCTTACAGCTTTCAGAACTGCCTCCTTGTCCTTTGCATTCAACAGTTTGATCAGTATGTGGGGGGCATATTTTACTTTACATTTATCCTCTTTTGTGTTAATTGGGATTCTTGGATATGCATATGTAACTATTTTGCTAAATTTGGGAATTTTTCTGTAATTATTCTTTGACTATTTCTTCTGCCCCTTATTCTCTCTTTTTGCTCCTTCTGGAACACTCTTTATAACTATATATTTATGCTTGATGGTGTCTTAGAGGTCTCAGGCTATTTTATTTTTTGTACTTCTTCTTTTCTTTCAGCAGCTCAGCGTGATTCATTTAAAATATTTGGTTATGAGTTCACTGATTCTTTTTATTTTGCCAGCTCCAATATGCTCTTGCAACCCTCCTGGGAATTTTCTATTTCAGTTATTGTGGACTTCAACTACAATAGCTCTATTTGGTTGTTTTATAAAAATTTTTATATCTTTATTGAGATTCTCATATTATTCATACATTGTTTTCCTGATGTTCTGTAATTCTTACTTTGTACTTTTCTTTATTTCCTTGAGCATACTGAAGATAATTTTAAAAAAAGATTTTGTGTAGTTTGTCTACAGTCTGATCTTCTGCATTGATGTTTTAGGATTTTTATCTTCTTCCTTTGGGTAGGCAATCATTTCCTGTTTGTGTGTCTTGTTATCTTTCTTGCCCATTGTACATTTTAATATTTTAAAATGTTAACTCTGGTGTTTATTCCCTGAGATGTCTGTTTTTTATCCAGATAGTGATATGACAGATTTTCTTCAGTGTCAGGAACTAACAAAATAAAACATATCTAAGGAAAAAAAATCTTTGGTTAAGTTTGAATATTAACTTTGTGATGGCTGGCTTTCTCTGTCAGGGCAGGGCACCCCAAGATGAATGCAAAGTGCAGGACCCACCCACTCTTTTCTGAGCCTATGTCTTGTCCTGGACTTGTGCTTGCTAGTAGTCTTAGTGGTTCCCTGTTTAAAAGAATTTGAATGTCACCTCTCCTTCCCAGATAACAGAACTTCTCCCTCTCCAGGGTGTTCCATTGCAGGACATAAAACAGGTAAGCCTTTGTCCCAGGATTCCCACCTCAACTGTTATATATATATCTATAGTATTTTTTAGGAGCTACTAGGGATTAAACCCAGGACCTCATATATGGGAAGCAGGTACTCAACCACTGAGCTACATCTGCTCCCCAATGAGAGTTGATTTTTTTCATTTGTTTGTTTGTTTTGACAAACTAGCCCATTATCTACAAAAGGCTCAATAACCTAGTCATGTATTTCAACATTTCCTGTACTATGTTGTTACAAATGATGTAACTTGTAATTTCAGCACTGACTTCAGAGGGAGGATTCCAATTCATAATTGTGATTCTTAGTTTTCTATTTTAATCACAATTCTCACATCCTTGGGTAGAGAAGTATGAACTAATCCAAAGGTGATCACATGGGCTCTCATACTCCATGTGCTTGATCTTTGACCTTTGATTACCAACACAGGGCATTCGTAGAGTGCATTTTTATTAGATATATTGTGAGTTTACAAAACAATCATGCATACCATACAGGATTCCCATACATCACCACAACCACCAACACCTTACATTTTTGTGACACATTTGTTACAAATGATGAAAGAACATCATCAAATATTATTATCTATAGTCCATACTTATATTTGGTGGATTTTTCCACAAACCATCCTATTATTAACACTATACTTTTACATTATATATTTGTTATAGTTCATGATAGAATGTTCTCATATTTGTACTGTTAACCACAGCCCATCACCCACTACTGTTAACCACAGTCCATCACCCAACATGGGGGTCACTGTGTTATATGGTCTCCTGCCTTGTACAATCCATCCAAAATATATGCTCAGTGGATTGCAGTTTCATCACAGAGTAGTGCTTTCTTTGCCTCATTTTGTTTTAGTAGGTTTTCATTACTCAAAGGCAAAACTCCATAACCCATATACCCCAATTGTTGACCCTTCACATTGATAGAGTACGTTCTTTGACATTGCTGCAAAAAATTGCAATATTACTATTAACTATAGCCTAAAATTACATTAGTTGTATTTTCCCATGTACCACTGTATTCTTAACACCTTGTAATAGAGGAACATTCTTGTACTTTTACCATTAAACACAATTCTCATCATACTGAAATAACTATGTTATACAGTCCCTAGATTATCCTCTAGCTTTCTTTCAAATGGCATTAATGTCCTTACACTACACCTTTCAGTCATAATCACATTTATACATCAGCAGTGTTAGTTATGCTCATTATGATGTGTTACAATAATCTATATCCATTTCCACACATTAATAAATCAACCTTATTAAACATTCTACATAGATTCAGTATCAGCGTGCCTTCTTAACCCATATTATATCCCTAGTAACCTATAATCTATAGTTTAACTACATGGCTTACTCCTCATATGAATTCATATTAGTGAGACCATACAATATTTGTTCCTTTTGTGTCTCCTGGCTTATTTCAATCAACATAATATCCTCAAAGTTCCTCCTTGTTTTCATATGCATTCTAACTTCATGTCTTCTTACAGGTGAATAGCATTCCATTGTATGACTTTTGGCTTATCCATTCTTTGGTTGATAGATACATGGGTTGTTTCCATCTTTTAGCAATTGTGAAAAATGCCAGTATGAACATTGGAGTGCAAATGGCTGTTTCTGCCCTTGCCTTCAGTTCTCCTGAATGTATTCTTAGTTGCTTGCCACATCATACACCAGTAATACTTTTAACTTCTTGAGGAACCTCCAATCTGTCTTCCACAGAGGCTGCATTATGTTTGTGAACTGGTCTGTTCCTCTGGGCATATTAGATTGGATTGGATTCAGAGGTTTCACTCTTACTTGATTAAATAATGACTAAGGATTTGATTGGGTCATGTCAGTAGGATGTTGAGTCCCCACTCCCTTGGTGGGTGGGGACTCACAGTGAAAATGACGTGGCAGAGAAAGTTAGATTTTAATACTGGAGCCCCAGAAAGTAAATACACAGAGAAGCGGATACATGAGGAAAGAGAGAAGGCTCCACTAGACATGTCAGAGGCCCTGGGAAGAGACATGAGCCATTCATCTGATAGATTACAGCTGACCTTGTGGAGAGAACAGAGCAGCTGAGCCCAGAGAGGAATGAGCCATGTGAGAGAGATGTGACTTATCCCAGCCTACAGCTGATAGTGGAAGAAGCTGGGGTCATGGGGCCTTAACAGGAAGAGGGAGACTGAACCCTTGCAGATGTTGGCAGCCATATTGCTCCAACAAATGGCAACAGACTTGGTAAGGGAAGTAACTTGTGCTTTATAACTTTGTGACTGTAAGCTTCTACCCCAAATAAGTACCTTTTATAAAAGCCAACAGATTTTTGGTACTTTGCATCAGCACCCCCTTGGCTGACTAATACATGTGGCTTGCAAACATCTTCTCCCATTGAGTAGGCTGTCTTTTCACCTTCTTAACAAAGTTATTTGAATTCCAAAGTGTTTAATTTTGAGAAAAAACTTGTCTAATTTTTCATTCTTTGCTCTCAATTTGGGTGTAAGGTTTAAGAAACCACCATCTTCCACAACATTTTGAAAATGTTTTCCTACATTTTCTTCTAGAAGTTTCATTGGTCTACCTTTTATACTTAGGTTTTTGATCCATTTTGAGTTAATTTTTGTATAAGTACAAGATAGGGGTCCTCTGTATTTCTTTTAGATATGGTTATACAGTTCTCCAAAAACCAGTTGTTGAATAACTGTTGTGATCCATCTGGGTGGGTTTGACAGCCTTGTCTAATATCACTTGACTGTAAATGTAAAGATCTATTTCTGAATTCTCAATTCAATTCCATTGGTCAATATGTCTATCTTTATGCTGGTACTAGGCTGTTTTAAGCACTGTAGCTAAGTAATTGAGAGATAAGAACACTTATTCACTGTTGGTGGGAATGCAAAATGGTACAGCCACTGTGGAGGACTGTTTGGAAGTTCCTAAAGAAGTTGAATATAGATTTGCCATGTGACCCTGCAATACAACTACTAGGGATATAACCAGAAGAACTGAGAGCAGTGAAACAAATACACATCTGTACACCAACATTCATAGTCATGTTATTCATGAGTGCCAAAAGTTGGAAACAGCCCAGATGTCCATCAACCAATGAATGGATAAACAAACTGTGGTCCTTTCACATAATAGAATATCATGCAGCTGTAACAAGAAAAGAAATCATAAAGCGTATGACAACATAGATGAACCTGGAAGACATTATGTTGAGTGAAGCAAGCCAGACACAAAAGGACAAATACTGTATGACTGTGTTACTATGAACTAAATATATTGTGCACAATATTGCATGATTCCACTTATGTAAAATGTAAATTTAAACCAATTTATAAACATGAAATTTGATTAGTGGTTATGTAGAGCTAAGGAAGGCATGCTAAGGGATGTGGAGTTTTTCCTTTTGGAATAATGAAATAATTTTAAATTTTTTTTGTGATGATGAATGCACAACATGATTTTATCAAAAGCCATTGATTATGTACTTCAGATAGATCACATGGTTATGAATATATCTCAGTAAAACTGCTTAATAAATAAATAACTATGCAAGGATATCCAAAAAAAGCAGCTGAATACAGCAGGGGAAACATAAAGACATTGAGGCATGAAGAATTTTCTTGTTTGTTTTATTATTATTATTGAAACAATGAAAATGTTCTAATAATGATGGAAGTGATGAATGCACAACTATGTGATTATACCAAATACCACCGATTGTACACTTTGGATGTATTGTATACTTTATTAATATGTACTGATAAAATTGATTTGTTAAAAATTAAAAAGGTACAACCAGTCAGGGCATGCCTTCTTTAACACAATCTTTACCCTCAAATTAGATATATCATATTGATGCAATTAAGGAAAACAGATTGTGTTCTTTAATTCCTTCTAAAAGTCTCATATCAACCTTCATATCTTTGCCCAGAGGCTTCACTGTTTTGTGGATTTTGTGCTGTGCAAGTATTCTAGAGAATCTATAGGGAGAAGGAAACAGCTGCTCTTAATTTCTAAGAGGAATTATAATCTACCAACATTCTCTCAGGATATGGGCATCAGTGCAGTCTATATAAGTTGAAATATTTTTGCTGAAAAATGTATATTCAAAGAAAAGCATTTTCATTGTTTGAAGTGTGCATATTTTACTACTGAGCAAATGAAAGATCATCCCACATGTCTTCATGTCAGATTTTGCTTATGTTCTAAGAATTGTAAGACAATATAGCCTTCAAAATATTAAGGATTCTCAGAGTGGATAATCTAGTTTTATTATTAATTTCCCTATAAATAGGAAATCCACTAATTTTTAAATTAGATCCAGTCCAGGATCATGTACTGAATTTAATTGTCATTGTCTCTTTAGTTTCTCTCTTTTTTATTAATTATGGAAACATATATACAACATAATCTTTCCTAGCTCAACCACTCCCCAGCATACAATTCAGTGGGATTAATCATACACAAAATAGTGTATTACCCTAACCAACATCTATTACCAGAACTTCCTAATAATCTAAAATAGTAATTCTACTACCAGCATTGACTATTTTTTTCCTATCTGGTTGTTTCATCATCTTTCTGCATTGCTTTTCTGTGTGGAAGCCTGCACCTTTCTGTGCCATACAGGGGCCTGCACCTATTGTGCTGGTCTGGGACTTTTTTTTTTTTTCACCAGGAGGTCCCATGGATTGAACCTGGATCCACCATATGGTAAACGGGAGTTCAATTGCTTCAGCTACAGCCACTTCCCTATTTTTTTTCCTTTAGATTTTTATTTAATTATTTATGTTTAAAAGATATTTAGATTACATAAATGTTACACAAAAAATATAGGGACTCCCATATGCCCCAATACCCACACTTCCAACAACTCCCACATAAACATTCTTCATTAGTATGGCACAACATCTGCAAAGGATATACACATCCTGGGGCTTTGTCATTAAGCATGGACCCTAGTTCACATTGTAGACCACACTTTCTCCCACACAGTTCTTCAAGTTACATGATGACAAAAAATGGCCTGTATCTGTCATTGCAATGTCACTCAGGACAATTCCCAAGTCCTGAAAAAGCCCCTGTATTTTTCTTGCCTCACTGCTCAAGCAAGTACTTCTAAGACAACGTTAAATAGGAGGGGTGATAGTGGACATCCTTGTCTTGTTCCTGATCTTAGAGGGAAAGCTTTTAGGTTTTCACCATTGAATATGATGTTGCCTCTTGGTTTTTCATATATACCCCTTATCATATTCAGAAAGTTTCCTTCTATTCCTATCTTTTGCAGTGTTTTTATCAGGAAACGGTGCTGTATTTTGTCGAATGCTTTTTCTGCATCTATAGAGATGATCATGTGATTTTTTTCTTTCAATCTGTTTATGTGGTGTATTACATTGATTGATTTTCTTATGTTGAACCATCCTTGCATACCTGGGATGAAACTCACTTGGTCATAGTGTATAAATCATTTGATATGTTGTTGAATGTGATTAGCAAATATTTTGTTGAAGATTTTAGCATCTAGGTTCATTAGAGAGATTGGTTTGTAATTTTCCTTTCTTGTATCATCTTTGTTTGGCTTTGGTATTAGGGTAATGTTGGCATCAGAGAATGAGTTAAGCAATGTTCCTTCTACTTCTATTTTTTGGAAGAGCTTAAGCAGGATTTGTGTTAGCTCTTTTCGGAATGTTTGGTAGAATTCACCTGGGAAGACATTTGGTCCTGGGCTCTTCTTAGTTGGGAGGATTTTGATGACTGAGTCTATCTCTTTACTTGTAATTGAACTGAGTTCATCAATTTTTTCTTTCATCAATGTAGGCTGCTTGTGAGTTTCTAGGAATTTGTCCATTTCCTGTAAGTTATCATTCCTGTTGCCATATACTTTTTCAAAATATACTCTTATGATACTCTTTATTCCTGTGGGGTCAGTGGTGATATTCCCTTCCTCATTTCTTATTTTGTGTATTTGCATCTGGTCTCTCTTTTTCTTTGTTAGTCTGGCTAAGGGTTTGTCAATTTTATTGATCCTGAAGAACCAGCTTTTGATTTTGTTTATTTTTCTTGTGCTTCCTTATTTTCTATTTCATTTGCTTCTGCTCTAATCTTTGTTATTTCCTTCTTTCTACTTCCTTTGGGGCTCATTTGTTGTTGTTCTTCCAATTCCTCCAGGTGTGCAGTTAGGTCTTCAATTTTAGTTCTTTCTTCTTTTTTGATATATGCATGTATGGCTGTGAATTTCCTTCTCAGCACAGCTTTGGCTACATCCCATAGGTTTTGATAAGTTGTTCTGTCATTTTCATTCATTTTAAGGTAGTTACTGATTTCTTTTGAGGTTTCCTTCTTGATGCACTGTTTGTCTAAGAGTGTGTTGTTTAACTTCCACATCTTTGTGCCTAATCTGGTTCTCTGGCTCTTAGTGATTTCCAATTTCATTCCATTGTGGTCAGAGAAATTACATTGTATAATCTCAATCATTCTGAATTCACTGATAGTTGTTCTGTGTCCTAGCATGTGGTCTATCTTGGAGTACAATCCATGTGCACTCGAGAAGAATGTATATCCCTTTGTATTAGGGTGTAGAGCTCTGTATATATCTATTAGGTACAGATGTATTATTCAGAGTGTTTCTTTATTGATTCTCTGTCAAGATGTTCTGTCTAATGGTGATAATGGTGTATTAAAGTCCCCCACTATAATTGTAGAGGCATTTATGTCTCCACATATTCTTTCCAGTGTTTGCATCATGTATTTTGAGGCACCCTGATTAGGTGCATAAATGATTATGGTTGTTCTTTCTTCTTGAAAGAGTACTCCTTTTACTAATATATGCTGTCTATCTTTGTCTCTTACAGTAGTTTTGCATTTTAAGTCTATTTTGTCCAATACTAGTACAGCTACTCTCATGCTTTTTTGCTTGTTGTTTCCCTGTAAAATTGTTTTCAGTCATTCATTTGAGCCTCTTTGAATCCCTGGGTCTAAGGGGGTTTCTTGTAGACAACATATAGATGGATCATATTTCCTTGTCCATTCTGCCAATCTGTGTCTCTTGACTGGTGAGTTTAATCCATTAACATTCAGTGTTATTACTCTCAAGGAATTTCTTACATCAGCCAAAAATTTTTTAGAATTATATATGTCATATGTTGTTTTTATTCCTCTTTTTGTCTTTTTAGTTTTTCTTACACTCTCTTCCAACTCTCTCTCTCCTGTTTTTTCCTTTCAACCTGTAGAACTTCCTTTAGTGTTTCTTGAAGGGCAGGTTTCTTTTTGGCATACTCTTTTAGTTTCTGTTTATCTGTGAATATTTTGAACTCTCCATCATTTTTGAATGCCAGCTTTGCTGGATAGTGAATTCATGGCTGGAAGTTTTTTCTTTGATTACCTTGACTATGTCATACCACTGTCTTCTTGCCCCCATGGTTTCAGATAAGAAATCAGCACTTAATCTTATTGCACTTCCCTTGTATGTGATGGTTCTCTTTTCTCTTGCTTACTTGAGTATTTTCTCATTGTCTTGAGCATTGGAATTTTTTACAAGTATATGTCTTGGAGTAGGCTTGTTGGGATTTATACTGTTTGGGGTACACTGTGCTTCCTGGACATGTAGGTCCAATTCCCTCAATAGTGTTGGAAAGTTTTCAGCCATTATTTCCTTCAACACTCCTTCTGTTCCCTTTCCTTTATCTTCTCCCTCTGGAATGCCTATAATGCATATGTTTGTGCATTTTATGTTGTCGTTCACATCCCTAAGTCCCTGCTGGATTTTTTCAATCTTTTTATCTCTCTGTTCTATTATATGTTTGATTTCAGATGTACTGTCTTCCACATCACTAATTATTTCTTCTGTCTCTTCAAATCTGGTGATGTGTGATTCCAGCATCTTATTGATTTCTTGGATTCTGCTGCTCATCACCACTCTATCCATTATCTTTTTATGTATGTTTACAATTTCTTCAGTATGTTCTCTCAGTTTGTCTTAATATCCTTAATCTCTTCCTTTGCTTCATTAAATTGGTCCATGATATTTGACCCATCCAACTGGGTCAGCCAGCTTTTCAGAAAACTTTTCAATCACTTTCCCCTGGGCAGATTTTACTTTCCTGGGGCAGCTGGATACAGCAAGCTGTATGAGCTGATCCCCCTCTGCTCTCCTAGTCAGGTTGAATTCCCTTTTGAAATTCAAATGGGACCCTGAGGACTGTGTACCCTGCACTGATGTGATTTTTCAAGCCTCCTCTAGACTACCCCCTTCTCCCAGGGGACCCTAAATAGTCTCTTGAAAACTTATTAAGTGCTTCCCACTGCCTGACTCCCTTAAGAGAGTTGAAATTCTGATAGACCTCAGTGCAGGACTATTAAATTGGCTGACTCCACCCTGTCTCAGGCCAAGCTTCTGTATCCCAATGCAGTTAGGTAAATCAGGCTTCCTCAGCAGATTCACCTCTCCCCTCAGCCTGGTGCCACTTTGAGCTGGTTGATGTGCTTCCCAAAGCTCTAAGGGGGTCCAGGCCACCAAACCCACAGCAAGGAAACCCCTCTCCACCCCTTGCCAGAACCCTCCCACTCTCAGAGAATGTTCCCTCTTGCTAGGTGGCTGGCAGGAGTCAGGACTCACCCTGGCTCTTCGTCCTGAGGGTGGGGCTTAGCTGTCTGTGTTTTCCAGAGGGGTAAAAACTCACAGTTTTATCTTGAGCAATTTATCTCCCTGTCCAGCTCCATCCAGATAGATGCCCCAAAGGCTCCTACTCTGTGGGCACCCAGAACAGCTCACTCATGCTGGATCCTGTCCCCAATCAGCCATCTTTTGCAAGAGACATGATGAGCACCCAGTTAAACTGATGCCATCTTGCCTGCAATCCTCCCTGATTATTTTTTTTAATAAAAAGCTTGAAAGTCTTCAGGCATCTTGACTTATGGAACAAACATTATTTCAAAAGCAAAATCAAGCTATGCATTTAATTACAAAGAAATGTTTTTTTTTTCTTTTTAAATTCACTGTTTTGAAATTTTAAAAGTTGTATTATTTTATTAGCATGCATTTTAGGTAATCAAAGTCTCCATTTTCATGATTTTCTTATATACTCCTGTAAGATTTCAGCCTAGTCACACAACATCCTTGAGGTGATTGATGATATCTTTTTGTCAGAAATGTTTTCTTGCAAGTTGACACTGAGCTAAGTCTGTCTAAGGGCATGAAATTATATGAGCAAATAAAATAGTCTGGAACTGTGGCATTTAAGAGCTATATTAGAAAAGGTCATTTAGTAGAAAAAAATGCAAGAGGATTTGAATACATAATATAGAATTATTTCATTTTTGGAGATGGAAAACTCTTAAAAGTGCAGATATTTTAGATCAAAAATTGCTCTAAGGTTATTTTACTCAAGGAATTGGGTGACAGGTAAGATCACTTATTAAGGTTTGAATTAATAAAGAGAAGTAAGATTTCAAAAGCCCAATACATTTCTGATGCGGAAAATCTGAAATATCCAGGTGAATAATTTTATGTTTAGACCTTGGGATCTGGCATAGGATTTAGACTGTGAAGTTTATGTGTTATAAACATATAGAGGATATTTGAAGTCAAAGGAATGGAAGATATTGCCTAGGTAGTGAGGAAGAAGATAAGGAAGACTGAGACTACGTCCTGCAGAGTTCCAAAAATTAATGTTTCAAAAAGTGCTTGCAAATACCCAGAAAGTAAAGTCAGGGAAATCCAAGTGAATATGGTGAACTAGGAGACCAGAACAGAGATAAATTCTAGAAGAAAGGAACCATGAGTTTGTTGAGGAATCTTGTATGATGAAGAGATATTCAGTGTATTCACTGAGTTGGGGATAACCAGAATTTCAAGGTGAGTGGATCTAGGTGAAGATAGTTTAAAATGTAACACAGTGCATTGAGAAGAAAATGGGAAAGAGTTAAAATCTAAGTACCTACCATAAAGTATATATGACTTTTTTGCCTTTCAGTAAGAACTGAAATTTATATTTGAGTAAAAGTTAACTTTCACTTTTAATTCCTTATTATTAATGGATATTTTTTCATCTGAATATGGTTGCAAATGTCAGTAGAAAAAACATTTTGAGAAACATAAACCTAGGCTAATATATATGATAATCATTTTCTTTTTATTAAAAATTCATTTCTACTACCAGACTTTTAGCATTTCAAGAGGCAGCTGATTATATTCATATGTAGGAATTGTTCATATATACCCCATTTCCTTCCAGCTTTGCCAACATTTTCACCAACCTATCTGACCTTCTTTACCCTAAAAACATTTACTTTGTCTTTAAATGTCTTATTGTCTAGTGGTTATTTCTCAGCTTCTCAGCTCATCCATTAACTTTCCTTGGAGAAAACTACATCAGCCAGCCCAGCATTGTCTTTTAAGCCAACATTGCAGTAAACAGGGTTGGCAAAGTGTCACTGCCACTGTCAGTGGGAAGAGACAGACAACTCTAAAGGTATAAAGGAAACTCCTGTACTTCTACATGGTTGGAAAGTGACACTGCAATTTGATCATCTGGCCTTCCTTGTAAAGAGTGTACTCTGCTCGTAACAGAGCAGTTACTCCTTAATGGCCGTGGATGGTATTGGTTGCCAAAGAAATTTCTGGCCTTTCCCTTTCCCCTAACTCCATCAGGGAAGAATCCTTAACTATAATGAGGTTCCACATGAGGTTTTTTTTGAGGAAGGTGACTAGGGCAAGAAATGTATCATGTAGTTAAGTAGGCAAGAAATATTAATCCAGTTTTGTTTGAGAGTTGCTTGTCCATATGATATTTTAAAAGTTTAAGTTTAGTTTCACAAGAACTTTTTTCCCTGAAATTACTTTTAGGGTAATATTTAAAATGAGAGATGTTTGGTAATGCTGTAAAATACATAAGGAATATAACATTCCAGTGGAAACAAAGATGGTAAATTCTGTAATCAGAGTACACAAAATGAAAAAAAATTCATACATTTTTTTCTGTGCTGAATACTATTTATACATATTAATATAGAAGTTTTCCATTTTGCATCAAACACTCTATGAAAGTGGATCTCAAGTGTCTCTGCACACTGAATTCACCTGGGAGCTTTAAAAAATTCTAATGCCTGTGTCCCATTCAGAGATATGAATTTAATTGTTCCTGTGTTTGGCATGAGTACTCAGAGTTTGAAAAATCCTCAGATGTTTTCAGCAGGTGTCAGAATTTTGACAACCACTCCTCTAAAGTGCTGAGATCCAAAACAGAGCCTCAGACTCACACTGTATAGTAAGTGGGTTTGTAGCATGGGCATGTCAGAGAGATTGATAGAAAATCAGAATCAAAGCTCCCCCCCCACCCCAGCAGACCTACAGAATCAGGATCTGCATTTTAATAAGGTCCCAGATGATTAATATCCCAGGGGATATATTGAAGAATGAACAGCACTGGTTCAGAATTCATTCCAATATCTCATTTCACTATGCTTAAGATCTGTGTATAACCGATGAAGATTCTGTCACTGTCTCATTCTGTTCATATCAAAATAAAGACATTGTTAGGAAGGTTATCTCAGGAACTACTTTGTCTGCACTGTAATAATTCAGGTACTTGGATCTTGGTACTAAGTCCCCCATTTTCCAAACATTCAAAAAAAAGTACTCTTCATTAAAACACTGAATAACACAGCCACACTTAGAATTACAAATAGGAGTCTGTCTTGTTTCTATACATTTTCAGCCACATTTCCCAGGTATAACAGTTTTGAAATACTTTAATTCTTGTGTATATCCCCAAGTTTACATTATATACCTTCATTTTTAATTTTTAATTAATATTCAAAGGGTTGACTTCTTTGTGCCACCCAATAATGTATTTGCCAATCCCAATACTCCTAAAATAATTATATCATAAGTTAGTTAAATTAATTCATTTTTGCATCATCATGGAAATATTATTTATTGCTAAGTCTGGCTGCTTACAAATTTCTTGTTTTTATAATATTCTTTCTTGCATTATTATATCATTAGCTTCATTTTTTATCACACATTTATAATAAAAAAATTTCCAAAAACTATCTTTAAGCTACTGTTGTCACTCTACTACACATAGTCAAATTTATCTCACAATCTGCTGTGTCCAGATTTTTTTCTTGAGGTGTCTGCTGTGAAATAAACTACACCCAAACCTTTTTCTCCACATGCCTTATAACAACAAAGGACAGAAAGAGTAATCTTCATCTACTTTTTGCCCTTTATCTTTCCCAGTTTTCACCATCTTACTAAGAATGGGTAGAGGTATCATTTATTGTTTTCCTCAAATCTGGAAAAGGAACAATGCATTTAAAAATTTATATAGTTCTACAAACCCAAATAGTATTATTCAATATATTGTTAATATGCCATTTATCTAATTAATACAATGAAATTCTACTCAAATGTCACACTGAATTTCCTGACAAAGCTCATGAACTGATTCTAATATTTATTTAAAAAACAAAGATCCAAGAGTACTGCCATTGAACTCTTTGTGCTGGTCACCAGAGCATTTCTTGCTCTTCTTGCTCAGTGTCTGACAGGCAAGAATAGAAGCCCCTGTCTTGGTAGGAGTGCTTGATCTGGCCTATCAAGAGGAAGGAGGTATGCTGTTTTATAAGGGGGACAGGGAAGAATATGTTTGGCACCCACATGATTTACTTAGGCACCCTTGCCCTACTGTGTTAATAAATGGACAAGAGCAGCCAACCCTGCCTGAGAAGGGCATTGTGACCAGGAGATCAGACCCAAGAGAGTTGATGATCTGGCCCCTGGTAAGCTCCCAAGACTAGCAGAGGAGCTAGGTGAGGGTGAGGAAAATGTAGAATGAACAAGATGGGAGATATTGAGTATCAGTTGTGACCCCAAGAACACCTGCAAAGCAGTGGCTTTATGGTGTCAAGAAGCTTCCTCCTGCATAATTCCTTCAGGAAGAGAGGACACCTAGAATCTTAAGAGAAGAACTCCTTGTGCAGATTTTGAGTGTTAAGAAAATAATCCAAGTTCTGCTGAGGATGAAATATGATGAAGGCTGACAAAATCTTATGTGATTGTCATACTGATGAAATTTTGTCATCTAGAATGATGTCAATGAATAGGAAGAAATGCCCTGACTGAAAAGAGTGAGAATGGGTGGGATGAAGAGAAATGCTGATGAATGGACTCTGCTTTCAGCTTCAATTGAAAGGAAATGAGAGACCATCAGCTGAAAATAAAAGTTCAAAAGTGATTTTTTTTTCAAATTTCCATATGGCAGATTTAAAATGTGTTTGAAATCTAAAAGGATAGATCATATTGAGAGCGAGTAGTTTAAAATAATGTATATAGCATAAATAAAGACATAAAATTAATGATACTGCAGGAAAGAGTGGGATTCAAAGACAAATTTAGAGGTAAAGAAGACAGCTGGGATAAAAGATAATGCCTCATCTGTTATGTGTAAAGATGCCAATAGAGGAATACTTACAAATTTAATGGCCAAAAATGCTTACATCCAAAAGTATTTCATTTCTGAAATAGGTTTCAAATGAACTATTGAATGTTCATGGAAAGCAAGGACTGTGGAGATTCAAAAGTCATGGCAAAGGTTTAAAATAATATTTATTAAGCATGGGAAATGGAAATGACTTCCAAGATCTACTAAGATTGACTGGGATTTTTGAGAAATGCCCTAAATAACCTATTTTCATAGCCCCAGATTCATGGGAGTACTTACTATGTACCTTGGTAAAAGTATTCCCTCCTGTGAATCAGGAATTTTAACCTGGAAGGGCTTATCTCTATAGTCAAAATAGTTTCTTTAGCCTTAACAGGACAACTACAGCTTGGAAACCTTCAGCAATAGGTTGGAAGCCTCAGCAACAGGTAGCTGTTGCAGGGAGTGGAAAATACCTGACTCCTATATGGACAATAAATAGTCATGTTTCTAGACACAAAGGGATTTAAACTGAGGATGCCTTGAGGCCAGGATTGAATATAAATGATCCCTGTGTCCAAATGCTCCTGATGCTTGTAGAGCCCCAAGATAAACTCAAGGACCATTAAATATGATCTATTTATCCCAGGGAATGCTACCTTTCTTCTCTGTCTTAATTTTTTCATTCATAAAATGTCAGTGTTATTTTAAACCAACTTTTTACTCTGAATGATAAAATAAATGATTACATGTAGAGTGCTTTGAAATAAGCTTAAAATGTTTAATTAATGTTTATTTATAATAATAAT
Source organism: Cabassous unicinctus (assembly GCA_029593785.1). NCBI lineage: Eukaryota > Metazoa > Chordata > Mammalia > Cingulata > Chlamyphoridae > Cabassous > Cabassous unicinctus. The sequence goes on along the minus strand of JAQZBX010017706.1, from coordinate 14,119 downwards.
AATGTATTATTATTTAGTTATCAAGCCCAGAAGTTCTTTCTGAGCCAAGGGAGTGACATTTCATGACCTCTCTATGAGAAGTATGAAGTCTGAGTCTAAGACATTATATCAAATTAGAGAAAATTGTATTCATGTTGAACAGAATTATGTGGAAGTGTACATTTCCTGATTAAAATATACCAATCACAGACAATAGACCAGTCCTTAAAGAGGGAGGGAAAATTTTTCACAATTTTTCCAATTTTCTAAATAGAATTAAAAGACCCCAAATCAATGACTTATTCTTGGAAGAAATATTTCTAACAGGATCAAATATCTCACAGGATTAATTGAGAAAATGGCAGTATCATATTGATAAATTTCTCTCTATGACATCAGAAAATCTGAATTGGCTATTAAATAGCTAAAAAGGATATTCTCAAAAATGATGTCCTAATTTAAACTAAGTAATCCAACAAATATTCTTCATTAATTTAGATATGAAGCATGGAAACAATTTTAATAAAACGGAAAACAGAAATCTTTGAAATCATGTAATGCACTCCCAAAGAGCATGAGATAAAAAATATGCTCTGTATTCTTATCTACTTATGAAAATTCACAGTCATTGCTATGGTTTAGATTATGTTTTAAAGCCTTTTTAATCTGAAAACAAAGAGTCTAACTTCACAAATTTAAACAGTTGGGGTTAAACTTTTGTTTTTTGTCCCATCTTCAGCCATCTCAATTCAGGTGTTTATTTTCTGCTTCTCCTTTTTAATTGCCTTCTATGCCTTGCCTCAAATGATGTTTGCATTGTATTTCTTTTAACTTCTTAAAGTACATATATTGTTTAATTAGTATTTTCCACAATATGAGGCAAAGAATTATCCTGTAAATATTGGCTTAGATTTTTTTTTTCAGAATATAGTGCTTTCAGATGCAAATATATTGGATAATTGTGGAATACATTCTATCTTCTCTATTTTCAACATTACTGAATTTCTTTGGATATATTGTATGTTGAACATCAAGAAAGGTTGTGTTTAGGTATGATCCAATATGAGAGAGCAGGCTTGTGATTTATAGTTTGAGTTCATACTTTATTCATATTAAAGCTCTTTTGTTTTATATCATGATTGGTCTTTGCTTTTCTATCTATGCATTGCTAGAATACAAGATGCAAGGAGGTAAGAATATTTGTTTCTCTTCAACTCTCCACTTATGGCTGTAAAACAGACAAATGCCTAATCCATTACTGGTGCTGGAATTTGAGAGGACCCAATAAATAACCTCTCCTTAACCCACTGAATTGCTGAATAAAAGAAAAACAAGTGACTGGTTAATGGACTTCAGATAGCAGATTAAAAAAAATGTTTATACTGTCTTTTTATGTACCTATGTAGTACATTTATCTATCTATCTATCTATCTATCTATCTATCTATCTATCTATCTATCTATCTATCTATCTACTTATTTATTTTATGAGGCACCAGGGATTGAACTTGGGGCCACATGCATGCAAAGCAGATGCTCAACCACTGAGCTACATCTGCTCTGCATTATGATTTTTTTCTTAAGGCGGTACTGGGGATTGAATCCAGGACCTCTTATATATGAAATGTGCACTCAGCCACTGAATTACACCCACTCCACCAGATTTTTCCTGGCAGAGATGTTGAGCAATATGGTTTTGGTGTGTTGAAGCAAAAAGATGCTTAACACAGAACCACAGCACTAAGCAGATCTGTCAACACAGACCAGGAAGGGCTGGATAATAACCTTCTGCATGGCAATTAATGCTTTTAAATATTACAACAACATTGAGGATGCAGAACACCTGCTTCCTAGTGGCTCTTGGAGAGATCAGGAAGAAGAGCCTAAGCAGAGCACTCACCCATCCTAATGACACCAAATCCTTAATTCACTACTTTGGTTTTACTGAGAATTTGAACAATACATTTTTTATACAATCTATTTTTGAATGATGAGGCATGAGTGATTTCATTACAAACTTTGTTACATCTCCTTGAGATTGTGTTGGTATATTCTTTGTAATACATTTAATCTCCATTTCATGACATAAATTGTACTGACTCCATATTGGAGTCCACTTTGAAATGAGTTTTCTTTGAATTCCTTCACTTAATTTATGCCATTATCACAGTCAGCATCTGACCAAATAAATTATTTTTTTTATCTATGGATAGCACCTACATGCAAGAATTTTCTAAATCTATCTCTTGCCATGATTGAGAAAGAATTCATGATTTTATAATATTATAAGGGTCATAATTGGATTCCCCAAAGCCTTTGCAGGCATTCACCAGTATCTCATCCAGGTGGGGAAACATGTGCCCATATTTGACTTCTGTTTTTTTTTTTTTTGATCCTGATGATAAATATTTATCTTTGAATTACATAGAGTATAAAGTAAATTTATTAAAGACTTTTTATTTTTAAATTTCTTTATTCATATAAAGAGTGAGCATTCCAAAACTTTAACGTTTCTTTTATTTAAATTTTTATTGAGATAAATTATAAAATTATTTTTAGATGATTCACTTTGTTATTTTACTAGTAACATTGATTTTTATTAGTTTTGGGTCAGTTTTCCCAGCTTTCTTATATTTTCTACTCATTTGAAAAGGTTTTACTTATTTCTTTTTTCCTTTTGTTCTTTTTCAAGGATGTCCTGTTGGTGGATGTAGGATGACCAAATACCTGAAAGTAACTTGTTTCTTTCCTTCTTGCTAAGCTATAAAGGAAATAATTATATCTAAATTAGATGGTAATGAAATGCAACCTTCTCTTGGTGCCAAATTCCTTTCTTGTGGTCAAGAGTATCCTGTTGAAGCAATGAAGTATGAAAACCAGCTTCAACTGGTTGGCTGGGCCTGTGCAGAAGAGACTTGCTGTCCTCACTTCAACTTACTTAACATAGTAAAATCTCACTGAGGTGTGGAATTATCTGCCCCCCTTTTTTGATTATACAATGTATGTGCAAGTGTGATTTCCTGAACATACTAATCATACATTTATATAGCTAGCTATGTATGCATATCATATGCATAAAAGCTAATGCATAATCAAAGCAAATGCTAAGTACTAACTTAGGTATCTAAGCAAGAGTAAAACCTCTGTATGGGGAGTCAGGTCTGAGTCTCTTTAGATCAACATTGGCTCAATGCAGAAAAAGCATTTAATAAAATACAGCACACTTTCCTTAGAAAAATAGGAAATAGATGGAAACTTCCTCAATGTGATAAAAGGATATATGAAAACCCACAGCTAACATCATATTCAATGGTGAAATCCTAAAAGCTTTCCCTCTAAGATCTGGAACAAGACTAAGATGTCCACTGTCACTGCTCTTATTTACCTTCGTGTTAGAAGTACTTGCTAAAGTACTTAGGCAAGAAAAAAATATAAAAGACATCCAAATTGGAAAAGAAGGAGTAAAAATTTCACTGTTTGCAGATGACATGATCCTATACATAGAAAGCCCTGAGAAATCTACAATAAAGCTTTTTGAGCTAATAACTGAATTTAGTAAAGTGGCAGGATATTAGATCAATGTGCAAAAAAAAAGTAACACTTCTGTACACCAATAATGAGGACCCTGAGGGAGAAATCAGGAAAAAAAGTTCCATTTACAATAGCAACTAAAAGAATCAAATACCTAGGAATAAATTTAACTAAAGATGTAAAGAACTTGTATACAGAACATTGTTAAAGGAATTCAAAGAAGACCTAAATAAATGGAAAAATATTCCCTGTTCATGGATTGGAAAATTAAACATCATTAAGATGTCTGTCCAATCTAAATTAATTTACAGATTGAATGCTATCCCAATAAAAATTGTAACAGTGTTTATTTAATGAATTGGAAAAGCTAAATATCAAACTTATAGGGAAGGGCAAAGGGCCCCAAATAGCCAAAGACATATTGAAAAAGAAAAACAAAATTGGAGGAATCATACTACCTGACTTTAAAACATACTTCAAAGCTACAGTGGTCAAAACTGCATGGTACTGACACAAGGATAGACATACTGAACAATGGCACCAAATTGAGAATTCAGATATAGATCCTCACATATACAGTCAATGGATATTCAACAAGGCCACCAAACCCACTCAATTGTGAGAGAATGTCCTCTTAAACAAATAGTGCTTAGAGAACTGGATAGTCATATCTAAAAGAATGAGAAAGGACAACCATCTCACACTTTATACAAAAATTAACTCAAGATGGATCAAAGATCTAAATATAAGAGCCAAATCCATAAAGCTCCTAGAAGATAATGTAGGGAAGCATCTATGAGATCTTGTAGTAAGAAATGGTTTCATAAACTTTACATCCAAAGCAATAGCAATGAAAGAAAAAGTAGACAAATGGAACCTCCTCAAAATAAAAAAACTTTTGTGCCTCAAAGGAGTTTGTCAAGAAAGTGAACAGGCAGCATATGTAATGGGAGAATATATTTGATAACAACTATCTGATAGAGGGCTAATATCCAGCATGTATAAAGAAAGCTTACACCTCGAAAATAAAAAGACAAACAATTCATTTAAAAAATGGGCAAGAGATTTGAATAGACACTTCTCCAAAGAAATACAAATGGCTAAAAATCACATGAAAAGATGCTCAACATCACTAGCTATTAGGGAAATGCAAATCAAAACTACAGTGAGGTATCATCTTACACCCATTAGACTGGCAGCTATTAAAAAAACAAAAAACTGTTGGTTAGGATATGGAGGAAAAGGAATACTTATCCACTGGTGGTGGGAATGTAGAATGGTACAGCTGTTGTAGATGAAAGTTTAGCAGTTCCTCAGGGAGCTAACTATAGAACTGCCATATGATCCAGCAATCTCACTGTTAGGTATATACCCAGAAGAATTGAAAGAAGGGACACAAATAGATATATGCACACCAATGTTCATAGTGGCATTATTCACTATTGCTAAAAGTTGGAAGCAACTCAAATGGCAATCAACAGATGAATGGATAAACAAATTGTGGTATATACATATAATGGAATATTACTCAGCTGTAAGAAGGAATGCAGTATTAACACATGGGAGAACATGGATGAATGTTGAAGACCTTACATTGAGTGAAGTAAGCCAGGCACTGAAAAGCAAATATTACATGACCACATTGATATGAATTAAGCAAATTGAGCAGACTCATAGAGCTAGAGACTGCAAGATAGGTTTACAGGAGATTGAATAGTGTTTGGTGAGCTGATGCCCATAAATGCAAAATCTATGATAAGGTGGCAAGGTGGGGTTGGGCAGTGGATGGGCATGACAGTGGCGCAGTGACATGATTGGGTTTAGTGGTGCTGTCTGTGAGGGGAAGTAGGGTTGGAGTTTGGGTTGGACTATCCATGGGACTCGGGGGAGGGTTAAGGGAAGGAGCAGATGAACTCTGGGGATTTGCAGGTCTGTAGTTAAACATATAATGTTGGAAATATTCTTTTGGCAAATATGGCAGGGGAGGGTTACTCATATAGGGTGTCAGCTGTGGGGGATGTATGGGATAGTGTGCCCCAAGGCAGGCTTTTATGCTATATCTAAATGTTCATCTTGTCATACTATGTTGTATCAGTGGATGGAGACCCACACAATAAACAATAAAATACTAAACTCCCATCCTAGGGAGTCCTACTAAGTTCTAAATTAGAGGGACAAGAAATTCTCAAGAACAGAGGCATTGCCTAATTAAAGAAAACAGACTGTATTAGTCAGCCAAAGGGGTGCTGATGCAAAATACCAGAAATAGCTTGGTCTTTACAAAGGGTATTTATTTGGGGTATAAGTCCACAGTAGTTACCAGCCCAAAAAGCTTAAGTTTCTTCCCTTATCAAAGACCATGCCACGTGTTGGAGCAAGACAGCTGCCAATGTTTGCCAGGGTTCAGGCTTCTTGGGTTCCTCTCTTCCTGGGGCTGTGTTTCTCTCCAGGCTCTGCACCTCCGTTTCCTCCACAAGGTCAGCTGTAGACTATGAGGCTTTCTAGGCTTTGCTTCTCTCCACAAGGCCAGATGTAAACTCTCAGGTGAATGGCTCATCTCTATCCTGGGGCCTTCTCTTCTTCCTCACAACCAAGCTTCTCCATCTGCTTGCCTCCCTGGCTCCAGCATCAAAACCCCAACATCAGAACTGCTCTCTCTGTCTTTTTCCTTTCCTTTTATATTTGATTCTCCCTCCCACCAAGGGGAGGGACTCAATACCCTACTGACATGGCCCAGTTAATGCCCTAATCATAACTTAATCATGCCCAGATTAGCAGACCAGTTTACAAGCATAATCTAATATATATATATTTGGAATTCATAATTACATCAAAACTGCCAAACAGCTACACAGACCAATATGTCAAGCTCTCATTTATTGCAAGTAACTATGGATCTTATTTTTCACAAATTGAAACAGTGATTACCATAAGTTCCTTGGGGATGGGGAGGGAAGAATAAAATAGATTTAATATAGGGCATTTTTAGGGCTTAGGAATTGTTCAGCATGATCTTGCAATAATGGATATAAGCCACTTCAAATTTTGTTAAAACCTATAAAAGTGTACAATCCAAAACATAAACCATAATGCAAACCATTGACCATGGTTAGCAGCAATGCTTCAATATTTGTACATCAATTGTAACAAATGTACCATCCACATGTAAAATGTTATTAATAAGGAAGAGGGGAAAGGGGGGAAGGCATTAGGTATATGGGGCTCACCTATATTATCTATGTGACTTTTCTGTATCCTAATGCTCCTGTGAAGATAAAATGAAAAAAATAATATACTGGGGGAATATATGGAAGAAAATATCACTTTACATACAAGACAAGAGATCTTACAGTGATGAAAGAAACAATATCTAAATTTTATTTTTTATTATTTCATACTGATTTAATTTTTTTGTAGTTTATTGGTTATTTTTTAAATTATCATTTCATTTTCTTATTCATTTTATTTGCTAATTTTGTTGGCTTCATTTTTGGAGAGGTTTTGAATCATAGAAGGGCCATAGCAGTGGCAGGGGAAGATCAATGGTACAGGGTGTCAGTGATGTTGGGACACATGGGAAGGAGTTCACCTGGGATATGCTTCTAGGACACAAGAATATGTTCAAATATTCATGGGACATTATCTTGGTGGGTGGAGATCTATACAATAACCAAGGGAATATTGGTTCCCCCAATAATCCCCCAAGTGCAAGGGCAATGTCTAGTAAAGGACAACAGACCACTATGCCAGGCCATTGACACTGATGGTTTTACTTATGAAACTTTTCTTGTGAAATTCAAACTTAGCTAGTATTATATACTGCCTAAGAGTTACCTCCTGAAAGCCTCCTTGTTGCTCATATATGGCCTCTCTCTAAGCCAAACTGAGCATATAAACACACTACCTTCCCCCTGGCATGGGACATGACTCCTAGATATAAGCCTCCCTGGCTCTGGTGGAATATTACCAAGCACCACCTAGGCATGCATCTTGAAAAAGACCTTGACCAAAAGGGGGAAAGGGTAAAGACAAGTGAGATTTTTTTAGCTAAGAGGTTTCAATGTGAGTCAGGAGGTCATTCCAGAGGTTCCGCTTATGCAAGTCTCAGCAGGATCTCATTGAGTGCCACAGTAAATAGTGCCTCATAGTGGTGTTCCTGAAGGCTCTAGAGATATCCAGAAACTATAAGCAGGGAAGACAGCTCAGGAATTCAGCACCATCAGTGGGCCTTACTTTGGAATTTATGTTCCCCAGTGTAACAGAGTTAGACTCATTTATAGGTTCTCTACAAATAGCTCTTCTACCCCTTTTATTTGAACCCATAATTAGCACTATATTTGATAAATATATTTCCCAGAGACTTAAATCTTTAGTCGATCCATATGCCTGTTGAGCACTGAATTTCAGCAAAGTTGCAACAACTACTCTCCAGTTCATTGAACTCACTCAGGACAACTAACAAGGTGATGATGATGAACAATGCCCATCCCAAGGAACAGAGAGTATCTACAACTGCAAACAAGGTAACTCCATCCATCTGCCTGATGGAATTTAAGCTTTCTCTCAATTAGAAGCAGAGTGGATATCACCATCCCAAAATCCTTGAGATTGGGAAATGAACAATGGACTAGAGTAGGCTCATTATTATTCTACTTTAGACTCATTATTATTCTAGCAATGAAAGAACTCATATCATTAATGTAAAGGCTGTGGCCACCAGAGGTTCGGTAGGATGGAAGAGGGAAGAATAGGTGTAATATGGGGGCATTATTGGGACATTGGAGTTGTCTTGCATGCCATTGTAGTGACAGATACAGGCCATTGCATATTTTGTCATAACTTACAAAATTGTGCAGGACAAAGTGTAAGCTATAATGTAAACTGTAGTCCATGGTAATTAGCAATGCTTCAATATGGGTTCATCAATTGTAACAAATGTACCACATTAATGAAGGATGTGGGAAAGTGTAGGGGGGAATGGGACATATAGGAATCCCTTATATTTTTTATGTAACATTTCTGTACTATAAAGCTTCTTTAAAAATAAAAAATAAAATATACAAGAAAATCAATGTGATACATGATATTAATAAAATGAAGGGGAAAAAACACATGATTACCTCAATTGGTGCAGAAAGGGCATTTGGCAAAATCCAGCATCCTTTCTTGATTAAAAAAACACTTAGAAAATAGGAATAGAAGGAAATTTACTCAACATGATAAATGACATATATGAAAACCCACAGCATATATCATGGTCAAGGGTAAAAGTCATAAAGCTCTCCCTCTAAGATCCGGAACAAGATAAAGATGCCAATTTGCTCCACTGTTGATCAACTCTGTACTGGAAAAGATTTAAGTAGAGCAGTTTGATATGGAAAAGAAATAACAGGCATCAAAATTGGAAAGGAAAAAGTGAAACTTTCACTATTTCCAGGTAATATTATCCCTTACATAGATAGTCATGGAAAATCTACAAGAAAGCTACTTGAGTTAATAAGTGAATTCAGCAACATGGTGGTTAATAGCTAGTACAATTATAAAAATGTTCTTTCATTAAAATGACAAATGTACCACACTGATTCAAGGTTTTAATAATAGGGTGCTAATATAGGGAAAAATACATCCTAATGTGGACTATGTTAATAGTACAATATTCTTTCATCAGTTCCAACAAAGATATCACACTAATGAGAAGTATTACTGATGGGGGGTATATGGGAACACTGTATTTTTACAAGACATTGGTAAACCTTAATCTTTTCCATTAAAATAAAAAAAAAACACATAATGCAGTACTTCTCTACACACACTAGGATGCCTAAAATAAAACAGATAATATTCAAAAGTTGTTTGTTTAGGATGTGGAAGAAATGAGAACACTTATTCACTGTTGCTGGGAATGTAAAATGATGTGGCCATGAGGAAAAACAGTCTGGCCTTTCCTCTAATGATTAAGTATAGAATAACCATAGGGTCCAGCAATTCCAGTCCTAGGTATATACAAAGAAAAAAGGAAATATAAGCCCACCTAAAAAACTTGATTACAAGTCTTTATAGCAGCATTACTGATAATAGCCCAAAGTTGGAAGTAAACCAAATGTCCATGAACAGATGAATGGATTAAAAACTGTGGTATAAAAAGAATTCAAAGCATGGACTTGAAAAAGATACATTCACACCAATGTTCCTAGCAGTAGCAGTATTATTCACAATTGGCAAAAGGTGAAAGCAACTCAAATATCCATCAACCAATGGGTAAACAAAATGTAGTATGTATGTACAGTAGGATATTATTTAGCATTAAAAAGGAATGGAGTTCTGATATGTGCAACAACATGGATGAAATAAGCCAGGCACAAAAGGACAAATATCATATGTCACTGATATGAAATAATTAGAATAAGTAAACACATAAAATCAGACTCTTGAATATAGGTTACCACAGGCTGGGGTGAGGGTAAGGAATGGGGAGTTAATGCTTAAATTGTACAGAATTTCTGTTGAGCTTCATTGTAAAATTTTTGGTAATGAATGGTGGTGAATGTAACACATTGTGAATGTAATTAACAGCAGTGAATGATATATGTGAATGTGGTTAAAAGAGGAAATTTTAAGTCATATATATATGTTAAGAGACTAAAAATTAAAAAAAAGACAACCCATAAGATTGTACAACAAAATGAACCCCAAATTTAAATGGTCGACTATAGTTAATAGTACAATTATTAAATGTTGTTTCATCAATTATAACAAATGTACCTCACTAACACAAGATGTTAATAATAGGGTGGTTTGTGAGAATTCTGTGTTTTATGTATTTTATGCATGATATTTCTGTATACTTAGAATTTCTCTTAGAATAAAGTTCTTAATAAAAACCTATAGTATAGCTACACAATGACACAATGGAATATTATTCACCCCATAAGAATGAATGAAGTACTGATACATACTTCAACTTGGAAAACCATCAAAACTTTAAGTGTTGGGGAGTGGATGTGTGTCTCAAATGGTTGGGTACCCATTTTCCACATGGGAGATTCCAGGTTTTCTTCCCAGTGCCTCCTAAAAAGAAAAAACCAAACAAACAATAAACAGATAAGAAACCAACTAAGGGGAGCCAATGTGGCTTAGTGGTTGAATGCCAGCTTCCCATATACAAGGTCCCAGTTTCAATCCCCAGTCCTGTAGCTAAACAAGAAAGAAAAAGAAAAAAAACTTTATGTGTGAGCAGAAAAGAGGATGAATTTTATGATTCAATTAATATGATAGTACAGAATAGGAAACTCTATAGAGATAAAATGTCGATTAGTGATTCCTTAGGACTGTGGGGAAGTGGGCAGAGAGAGGGGCATAAGTAAAGGGTATAGTGTTTCTTTCTCAAGATGATAAAATGTTCTAATATACACCATAGTGATTGTTGTATATATGACTGAATATAATAAAGAAAAATTCTACATTTTAAAAGGATGGACTGTATGGTAAAATTATATCTTAATAAATCTGTTTAAAAGCATATGTGAGGGGAGCAGATGTGGCTCAAGTGTTTGAGCACCTGCTTCTCACATGGGAGGTCTTGGGTTTCGTTCCCAGTACCTCCTAAAAATGAATAAACAAACAACACGCAAACAAATGAATAACCAAATCAGGGGAGCTAATGTTGCTCAGTGGTTGAGCACTGGCTTCCCACATATGAGGTCCTGGGTTCAATCCCTGGTCCCTGTACCACACACAAACACACAAATACACACACTCACACACAGCATATGTGAGTATTTATGTTTGGTGATTGTTTCTTAGATAAAACAATCTAAACATTACCATAATAGAACAAAGTCAAAATTTTGTATGGTTCAAAATATACTTTCCACTCTTAGAAAGACAATGATTAAAAAATAAAAAGACAAGTCCTGGATTGATAAAAAATTTTGGCAAATTTTACATAAAATAAAATTTATGTACATAAAATAAAACATTAAATAATTCACAAATAAGAAAACCAGAACCTCATTTTAAAAGAGGCAAGATGTTTGCATACAAAGATAAGGTTAGAGAAAATAAAGATATGAAAGGATGTTCAACATCACTGTAAAAATACAATGAGACAACACTAAAAACATGTTAAAATAGTGAAATTTTTAAAAATCAGATGAGCAATATCAAGTAATGGAGAAGATACAGAAAAAATGTAAATATCATACACAGTAATGGCAATTTACTTCCAGATATTCCAGATTGATTTCATAAAACAGTGTTTTCTTGAAAAGTAAAAATATGCTTGCCATATAACCCAGCAGTTCAAGTACTACAAGTTTACTTTAGAGATACTAAAACCTATGTTCAAGGGAAAAACTTTTTACAAATGTTTTTAGCATCTTTAATCTTAAAATAACCCAAACATCCTTCAAATAGTAAATGGATAAAGAAACTGTGATACATCACGATCAAGGAATTTCACTGGGCAATATAAAGGAAGGAAATATATGCACAACACATATGAATCTTAAATGAATTATAGTAAGTGAAAAAGTCATATTCCAAACATGATTTGCTATATGATTCCTTTTTTTTTAAATTCTGGCAGGGAAAAACAAGTGGGACAGAAAACATCTAAGTCCTTCTAGTGTTTGGGAAGGTAGGAAGTATTGACTGCAATGGAGTACAAAAGAACTATCTGGGTGAGCTATACCTTGAATATGGTGGTGGTTACATGACTGTACACTTTGTCCAACAAATGTTAACAGCACACCAAAGTTTGAATTTTATGCATGTAATTCATACTGTATAAAAAGAACAGTATCATGATGTCACCAAATGGCATATAAGATACTTCTGTGTTCTGTCTCCTGACAGGTGTTTCGAACAACAAGCAAAAATGGACACAGCCTTCTTTCTACAAGCTCCAGAAAACAGCTAAAGATTTGCAGTAACAGGGAGAGTGCCAAAATTAAAAAAGACAACTTCATAAATGGCAATTAATATTTTAAAAATTTGAAGGGGTCTCTTGACATTATTACAGCATTGAAGCAAAGTTGACTTCCTGATTTGGGGTTTTCTAGGAAAATGTCCTTGTTTTGAAGTAATTTTTGTGAATTGTTTGTTTAGTGGGCAGATATGGTAAAATTATTACAACTGTGAAATGTTAGTAAAGGGATTGTACTAATTTGAAATTTTTATATATTTGGTATTACAAAATAAGTTACTTAAAAATAAAACTCATGTGATTACTAAAGCAGGCTACATAGGGAATCAATAGATGGATTTGGAACCTGGCAAGAAGTCCACATGGACATCAATACCCCTAAGATGACTGCTGGAAGACCCTCATGAGAAATCCCATTCAGAATGAGATTTCCTCCAGAAGCCAGGAGAGGCCCCAGATATTCTCTAGGGGCCTTATCATTGGGCCTTCCTGGGGGATTGATGGGTGGTATAATCAATCAGAAGAGCAAACAGCTGGAACTCCTCCCATGCCATTAGCAAAAGGATGGAATAATTAATGGTTTAAAAAGCAAACAGGAAGCCAAATCAGTCTTCTTGCCTTCTCCCTGGTTCCTGGTTCTGTGCCCAGCTCTTGCCATTTTCCCCCTGCCTTGATGGCCATGCAAGTAAAGCCTTGGCATTTATAATCTATAATGGGCAATTGTAGTCTATAAATCTGCCTTATTTATTATTATTCATCCTCTTCCTTTCTACCTGGGACCTATGATCTGTTATTTTCTCCCATTTCTCTTCCCTCCCTACCTTAATAAATTACTGGCCTAATCAATGTGGCTTGCTCTTGAAATTCATTTCTTGTAGTTTAGTCAAGAACATAGACAATATCCAGCAACATATTTTGGTGCTGCCATCCACGAGGTTATTGGTGAGTGAAACTATGGCCTACAGCCTGTTTAATACCTTCTTTTGGTTATCCATTTTAAATGGGTTTACCTATGAGCCCCCACAAGACATAATCCTGGGAGGGAGGAGGCTGGGGTACAAGAACTCTCTGCATCCATGCCACATGCCCAGACTTGTGAGACCTGATCCAAGCTGGAGGGCAGGGACACAAGGCAGAGGCCCAAAGCAGGGCCCTGCCAAGACAGAGGTTCTCTGGCCAAGCTCTGGGTGCTGTGAAGCTGCTTTTTCAAACCCTTTGAGCAGCCACCAGCTTTTCCTGCAGGCCTGGCTGTCATTGCCTTCTCCCACCCTCTCTCCTCAGTGGCAATAGCAATGACTCAGAGCATGGTTTGTGCCTCCCCATGGGTCCATACTTTTACAGGTTTGCTTTCCTATCAACCATACCTGGTTTGGTCTGGGATGGGAAGGTGGTGGGCAGGGCCAAAGATGAATGCCATTGGAGTTCCCTTTCCCTGGGGTATGACAGGTCAGGACAACCTTGCATAATTAACCTTTACCAATGTTTAATCCTCTCACTTCCTACTACTGAATTTCTCCTTATGGTTTTGTGTTAAAATGCTTTGGAATGTCTTAAAAACTGTAAAACTGAAAATGCATTTGCTAGTGAGGAAGTTATTGCCTCAGGGCCCCAAGACCTGTTAGCTAGAACAATTAATCTCTAATCACGTAATGGCTTTTTTTTTTTTTTAAGATTTATTTTATTT
>JAQZBX010017705.1:0-35331 GCA_029593785.1 Cabassous unicinctus | reverse complement strand
TTAAGCCGGGGGCGAAAGGATGAGGGAGGCCAGACTCCCCGCAGCGGGAACGGGGGATGTGGAGGAAATTCATGGCACCCCGAGGGGAGACGCCGGGGCTGCCCTCCCTCGCTTTCCCGACCCGGGCCTGGTGCCTCCCGGTCTCCGCGGCCCACCCCGGACACCTGGCCTCAGAGCCCAGGCCCCACCCGGCAACTGGGTCCTGCTAGGAGCTGGGCCCACCCGCGGGGCCCCCGCCCGCTGGGCCTGACCCCGCTCGCAGCCCGCAGCCCACTCCCAGCTCCGCCGGGGGCACCGCTCCGAGCCCCGGAGACCTGCCTCCACCCGTGGGCTCCGTGGCCTCGGGGACCGTCCCCTCTCCGCTCACTGGACAGCTGGTGGCTGAGCCCCGTCTGGAGCCAGGCCCTGGGCTGAGGAAGGCTGGGGGTGGGGGGTCATACCCGGGGTGCCAAAGGGGGGAGGAGAGTAGTAGCCCAGACCCCAGGGAGGGCGCCACTGACTCGGAAGAGAATTTGGAGAGGAAAACAATACCGCCCGCTGATCTTGGTCGTGTGGGGTTTTGCTTGTTTTAAGGAGAAAAGGAATCTTCAGGAAGGGAAGTCTGAAAGGTTCCCGCAGCAGGACGTGAAAGCTCCCTGGGTGCCTCGCTGATGTCCACGAGGTCCCGGGGCAGCCGAAAGGGTCTGGGCTCTGTGCAGGGGCCCCACCACGGGCTCCACTCGCCGGCTGGAGAAAGGGGCGCCCAGCACGCAGGATCCCGGGGTCAGGAAGAGAAACTTCAGTCCCAGAAGAGGCCCGGCGCTGAGCCAGCCTGGCCCGGCCTCTGCGCCGAGCGCCCTGGGCCCCGCCCCGCGCAGGGGTTCAGGATCCCGACGGTCTCCTGGGCCTTGGGGTGGGTTGTGGGTGGGTTGGTGGGAGGGTTGGGGAGGGCGTGCTGGTAGGGCACGCGGCCCCGGGATCTCCACCAAGGTTCCTCCAGCGTGGAGAAAGCCATCCGTAGCCTCGGGGTGTCTGTGGGGACCCCACGCTTGCGCTGTCCCGAATTGAGGGAACTGCCCTCCCACCCCCAACCTCCGCTGCAGTCCCTCCTCTTCCCCCTGGTTGTCCAAGGCGCCTTCTTGCAGCCACTCAAGAAGAGGATTGAAAACGTGGGCTCTTCTGGCACTTGAACCTTATCCCAGGAAAGCACGACCAGCCACGCTCCACCCGCGGGCTTCCTTCTGCCCAGGCCCCCTGCGCTTGCCCGAAACGCGACGCAGGTGTCTTCCCCGAGCCCGCCGCGGCGACACAGCCGATGGCGCCTTCTCTGCGTTCCTGGGGCCCGGTGCTCCAGCTGCACCCCAAGGACTGAGGCCTGAACTGGAGCGGGGCCCCAGCTGCGGCAGGGCGCGCGGCCCCGCACTGGCAGGCGACCAGGAGTCTGGGCTTGCGAAGTACCCTGAGAAAAAGAGGGCTCGTCCGGGATTTGAACCCGGGACCTCTCGCACCCAAAGCGAGAATCATACCCCTAGACCAACGAGCCTGGCGGGTCGCGAGTGCCCGGCTTGCGTCCTTGGCGGCCTGAGCCCGCGGCTCCGCCCTCGCTCACCTGGGCCAAGGCCGGGCTTCCAGGTCCCGCCGAGAAGAGGGGCGCGCAGGGGAGGTTTTGGCTTCAATTCCAGGATGAGGGATGGGGGTGCAGTGCCCCCGGAACCTGACCTGAAGGAGAATCGCCCCCAACTTGGGGGACCCTCCTCCACCCGGGCCACTTGCCCCGGAGCTCCGCCAGGCAGTCGCGGCGACAGGGGAGGGGGTGGGTACCAGGTCCTGCGGCCCTCGGGGGAGCGCCCTGCTCGCCGTCGGGGAGCCTGGGTGGCCTGGGCGAGCTCGGGGTCTCTCTCAGCCAGAACTTTCACCCGAGTCCAGGATCCGGAGAAAAAGGCTCTGCCGCCTCCCAAGCCGCCAGCCCGGGCTTGTGTCCCCAGCCGAGGGTCCTCCTGTCCTCCGCGCGGCCCCAGAAGCTCCCTAGCAGCTCTGGGATCCTCGAGGCAGGCGCCAGGGTTCACCTCTTCCCAAGCAGACGGCTCCGTGGCTGTAGGAACGCCCGGAACTCCTTCGCTCTTCCACCCGCAACGGATCCAGGACCCGAAGGGGAAGGAAGAAGCCTCCAGCGCGCCTCCCCGGAGCCTTCCAGGTTTGCTTGTGCTGCCCGCCCTAAAGGAGGCTGCGCTTTGGAAGTGGGGGTTCACCGAGATTTGAGCGCAGAGCCCCTAGCACCGTAAGGTAAGCATCATTCCCAGACCCACGAGTCGCCCCAAAGGGGCCTACTCACTGGCCCCTCGTGCGACCTTCGTCGTGCAACAGCCAGCTGAGCCGGCGGGGCCCGAACGTCGCCATCGCGGTTCCAGCCTCACTCTGCGCGCGCTGCGCTGAAACGTTCCCAGACCCCAGACACAAGCGGCTCCGCGCCTTCAGCAGCTTCCAAACGGGAGGCTGTCCCTTGTCCACGGACCTACAGCGACGCTCTGGGCACCGATCCTGACTCAGCCGTCCTTTCTTATCTCAATATTTTATTTTATATATTTTCCTTTTTTTTTCCACCTTGGCAAGAAAGAATTAAACTGTTTCTATTTATACATGACACCTATGTATGTAGAAAATCCTAAGGATCCTACCATAAAGCTATTAGAATTAAGTGGATTTAACAAGGTCACAGGGTACCTTCTGGCTCCCTGAGTGATGAGGCCTGATGGGAGCTGTACCCCCAGCCAGGCAGCAAAGAAGTGGTCCGTGGAAAATGGAACACAGGGAGATATCGTAGCAAAAGGTTCTGACAGAGAGTCCACTACTCCCAAGTTTAAAAAATGTTATCTTTTTATAAATATAATGCTATGCAATAAAATATCGAAAACTCAGGTATATAGCAGCTTTGTGGGAGGTCCTAGGTCTAGCCGAGAGATTCCACCGTATATCTGGGACAATCAGTCCCTGCCATGCCATTCTGGGGAGACTGCCCTTGCCGCAGTCGAGGGGGCGAGCTGCCCCACACCCCAGCTGCCTCTTTCCTTGGTGGAAGAGTCCTAAGTAAATGAGGCCTGCAGGTCTCCAGGGATGGGGCGGTAGAAGGAAGGGGCTCCGGGCTGGGGGCTGTGGCCTGTCCCTGTCACGGCCTCAGGAGCTGCCGTTTATCTTGGTGAATCAGGGACATGACCTGCACCCGGCCCCTGGGCTCCCAGGCCCCGAGCATCCGTTTCCAGGGTCCCAGAGCTGACTGGACTCCAGGAAGTCGGCTCCAACGTATCAAGCTCACAAGAAACGTGTTCGTTTGTCGGGAAAACAGCCGAGCTGGACTGAGCGCAGAGCCCGGCTGTCCGGCGCGCCACCCCTCCGTGGAAAATCCTGTGGGAAAGCCCGGGATCAGCAGACTCTCAGCCGCAAGCCGAGCGGGGAGGGGCTGGGCGGCCAGTGTGGGCAGGCACCGGGCTTGTTGGAGGGGGGGGGCTGCGCCGGCCTATATATTTTCTTAAATTAAAGAAAGAAAAAAAAAAAAAGCTCAAATTTACATGAAAGTCGCAGACAGAGTCCCGGGAGCGGCCAGGAGCCTGTCTGCGCGGTGCTCACCCGCGGTGGGCTCCCGTTCTGAGCACTTCTCTTCCAGGGACTTCCTTGGACTCCCGCGCCCCGGGGCACTAGCGAACCCAAGAAGTTTCTCCCTAGGCGGGGATCAAACCCGCTGCTTCTGGGGGTGTCTTCCGCTTTACCATCGCACGAGAGGGCCGCAGCGCGACTTGAGAGTGGATTTTCAGCAAAAGATGAGACGCGATTCGCTCTGGTCTCGAGCGGCGCCCTCATCTGTGTCCCTGGTGTGGTGTGACCCTGCCCCCCAGGCTCCAGGCCATTGGTCTCCCCCGACACCGAATGTCTCCGCCCGCGTCAGTCTGCGGTGGTTTTCCTCCCTCGGGGGACAGAAGGTTCCAGAGGAGTAACGGGGAAGGGAAACTCTCACCTTGGGGTCCAGCCCCGCCCCACCCCTCCCCCTCCGCATTCGGGGTTCCATTGCCACACTCCTTCCTGCCTGTATGCCAGAAAACCGAGATTTCCACAGCCTGGGGGGGCGGCCCCAATGGGGCCCCCTCCCTAGGCCAGGTGCTCTCCTCCTCAGGAGCCTAGTCAAATGTTGGGCTTACCTCTTAGAAACAGGAGGAGCAAGGCGCAAACACTTGCTTGGGCTTTGGAAGAGATGCCCCGGTATGCCCCAGACAAGCAGACCCCAGCAAAGCCCCACTGATGTGGCAAGTTCCGGAATCTGCAGAGTTAACCATCCACCTTCTGGGGCCTATGTCTTATGAATGCCCCAGCACACTCACCACTTTTTTGCTTGGTAGGTCTAATTAATATGATGTATCAATACAGTGGACCAATGTGATGTTCTTTGGAATGCCTAGAAGGTCGAATCCCTTCTGACTATATAATGACCCAGCAGCACAATTAGCATAGCCGTGGGACGACACTGTGACTGTATACTATTGTCCAGTCCATGTCAATGCAAACTACTTGTGATCCGTCCTCATGATGGACAGAAAGAACACACACACCAGATCAATAGCCACATGCCACTTGTCAGAGGCTGTGTTAATCTGCTCTAGTAAAGATACCACATTTGCCATAGCATCTGCAATTGGGGCTCCTTGGTTACTTTTTTTTATAGCCCACTGTCTTTTCCATAATCCATCTAGTTTTTGCAGGGGCCAGACTGACAAGTTAAATGGGGATATAATGGGAGCCACCACCCCTGAATCCTTTAAGTTCATTGAGGTTGGCATTAATCTCTGTCTTCCCCTGGGACACAATATGTTTCTGATTTACCATATCGAGGGAGAGACAGTTGACCACATTGGCTTTTTCTACTGTAATTGTTCTTACTCCACAATTAAAGGAGCCAGTATGAGGGAATTGTCCATTGCTAAGTATGCCCATTCTTTTATATATTCAGGAATCAAGGAAGTGACCAGAGGGGTGGGCTGGTGGGATCATTACACTCATCGTGTGTGGTGCATTGAATTGTGGCCCCCAGTTTGGAAATGTTCCTGGTATTGATCCTCATTCTGGTAGGTGTGGCTTCATTGTAAATAAGATCTCTTCAGTTAAGAAGAAGCCCACCTGAATCAGGTTGGGTTTTACTTGGGATAACTGGATTCCTTTATAAGCAGGATGAATTTCAGAGAGAGAGAGAGAGAGAGAGAGAGAGAGAGAGAGAGATCATGGGGAGCAGCCACAAAGTGTAAGTCAATGGAACCCAGAAGAAAAAGGAGAAGATGCTGCCACATGTATTGCCATGAGTTGGAAAAGCTGAGGATCAAGGATTGCCAGCAGCCAGCCCCAGAATGCTACAGTCTTTGAGGAGAAAGTATTGCCTTGCTGGCACCTTGACTTTGGACTTCTCCTAGCCTTAAAACCATGAACCAATAAATTCCTATTGTTAAACCAACCCATTACACGGTATTTGTTTTAGCAGCCAGGAAACAAAAACACTGTGAAATGTTCCTGGGCCAGAAACCCATTTATTATGTGACCCCATAGGCTCCTGCTCTAACAAGGAGCCATGATGGTGCTTTGGGTCTCTGGGTATCAGTGTCTACTTAGATCCGATACCCTGAAAAGATCTGGATAGTCCCCTTGCCTCAGAGCTCAGTTATCCAGGTAATGCTGATGGGTCTCTTTGGCAGAAGGACTGGGAGGAATTGCTCCTGCAATGACTTTTCACTGTGTTGCAGAGTGCCTCCTCATGGGGACCCAGTATTTCTTTCAGTTGATGGTTCTGGGTCTGAAAAACTGGCTCAAGTTGGAAATTGAGCCAGGAATCATGCCTTTCCATTGAGATCATCATTCTGGATGTCGTTGGGGTATATAAATTGAGCAGTGCTCTTGTTAGCTGCCCTTCTATCTTGCCCTAGGAACATCATGTTCTATTAGTTATGGATTGAATGGTGTCCCTCCCAAAAGACATGTTCAAGTGCTAACCTCTGGTGAACATATTTATAAAAAGAATCTTATTAATTACAGTGGACCCTACTCCAACATGACTAGAGAAATTATAAGGAGAGGAAATTTGAGCAGAGACATTAACAGCTGATACAGACTGTGATGGAGGCAGAGAGTGAGTTACGGGTGGCTGGCAAGCCACCACCAGAGTCCTACAGACTTCAGAGGAAGAATGGCTCTACTTAATGCAAGCCATTGCTTTTTCCAAGCTCCCAAGAGCCATCCAAGCAAGGTATAACAATGAGTTTGAGGGACACATGCCTGGGCATTAAGTCCTATGTCATGGAAGAGAGTCCCCAAATTGATGCACTCTCTCATACCCAGCTTTATATTCTATCCCATTGATCCAGGACCCTCTGGGTCGACCCCCAGATCGTGTGGCTCCTTTGCTTTATAACTCCTCTCCTAGTTTAATAGGCCCAGGACTTCCCCAGTTAAGTCATACTGAGATGTGACCCCGTTTTGGTGTGATGGCCAGGAAGCAAAGTAGGAGCAGATACTGAGAAGAGCAAGCATTGTCTTGTAAGAGACCTGCCCCACTTGAGGCTTCAGGCAAGGAGAGCGCTGAGCCACTTCTGCAAGTCCAGAGTGTTCAGGGGAAGCTGGGATTCAAGTTTCCCAAGAAAGTCTCCCCAGATAACCTCATTCCGTGCCTCGGGGTCCCACTTCTTCCATTTAAGCACCCTGACATTGGCCTATGAGATTCTTTTCAACAGCCTAGTAAACAACACTTTCATGTTATGGTGGTGGTAACATGCATACAACATAAAATTTCCCATTTTAACCACTCTCAAGTATACAATTCAGGTATCAATCACTTTCACAATGCTATTTGCACAACCATCCCCTCCACCTATTACCAAAACTTCCTCACCCTAAATAGACCTCTGTACCCATGAAGCAATAACCCCCTCCCCACTCCCTGCCCCAGTAACCTGTAATCGACTTTCTGTCTCTATGAATTTGCATATTATGGTTATTTCATATATGTGAAATCATACAATATCTGTCCTTTTGTGTCTGCCTTATTTCACGCAACATGCTGTCTTCAAGACTGATCTGTGCTGTCTCATGTATCAGGACTTCATTCCTTTTTAAGGCTGAATAATAACCTATCATGTATATAGACCACATTTTGTTTATCCTTTCTTCTGTTGATGGATACTTGTGTTGCTTCCACCATTTGGCTATTGTGAAAAATGCTGCTATGAACATTCATAGCTGTACAAGTATCTGTGCAAGTCCCTGCTTTCAATTCTTTTGGAGATATGCCTGAAAGTGTCATTGCCGGGTCGTATGGTAGTTTTACAGTTAACTTTGTGGCACCATCAAACTATTTATCACAGCGGCTGCATCATTTTACATTCCTACCAACAATGTACACAGATTTCTATTTCTCTGCATCCTTGTCAGCACTTGCTATTTTCTGTTTTTTTTTGGTTTTTTGTTTTTTGTTTTTTGTTTTTAATTATAGCCCTTCTATGTGTGTAAAACGGTATGTCATTTTGGGAATTTTTTATTTTTATTTTCTTTTTGCTTTTTTCTCATTGTGGCTTTGAAGTGTTTTCTGACTGCTGCTTGGAGCTGGGTTTGGAAATGAGTTGGGGCTTGAACACGGTGCCGGGCTTCTCGCCAATAGTAAATGGGCTGCTTGCTATTGGTGGCAGGCCGTGGCATCATGATCAATCAACTTGTCACCTGGGTGATTATGATGAAGTGCAGGCTGAAGCAAGTGCCTTGGGGGACCAACTGGCTGCTGCCCTGGACTCTTGTGTCAGTAAAGATGACTGCAAGGTCTGTGGTGTGGAGTGGATGCTTCTGAGTGCACTGGTTTGCTTACAGAAAGAAAATGTCAAACACAGGCCTTTAAACATTCAGCTCAAGCCATGTTCAGAGAACCAGAGATACTTTAAAATTATCTCTTATTTCTTGTAAGAAATACAAGAAATTTTTGTAACATGGCTGAAATTGTTAAAGTCAAACAATTATGTAGAGAATTACAATGTGAGTTGACTTCACAGCCTCACCAAACCTTCCAGGTGAAAGAGACATCACTGATTGGGAAGGAGTGGGACAGAAGACTTAGAATGGGGACACGTGAATGGACTCAGAGCAAAGCTGAAAATCTTGAATCCTTGAGTCACTCTGAGCCTCCCTTGCCAGCAAAAGCAGCCTGTCCTCTGAGATTTAAGACTTCCTTGCTTAAATAACCTGCAATATTCTCACTTGGAGCAGTTGCCTTACAAGGGGTGGCCAGTTCTCCACAAATCCCACACCAACCACCCCTTGTTACCATTTGACTCATTACTGGGGTCAGATCTGGGCATGGTTAGGGAGCAAATACAAAGCTGACCTGGAGGAAATAGCTCAAATACCAAAAGAATTCCAAGATTTTGCTAGTTGAAACAGCAGAACCCTGGGGAATATGTGTGTTAGACTAAGGAGGAAAGGAGATGATTTTGTTTTTGTTGAATGCATTGGTCTGGTGCACTTCCCAGAGAGCCTATATTTAATATCTTGTTCAGTTGAATGTGGCTCTAACAAAAGTTGAACTCAGTGGTGGCCTATGTTTAATGATATTGAGATGCCAGAATGTTCTCTGGCACAATGTAGAGGAAGGAATCCAAAGCCAAATGAGATAAAAATATTGGAGTGGATGTCTCATGTATCGTGTGCACACCCACTGCTCCACGGAGAGGAGCCCAGAGGGCACGCCCTTCAATAAGGGATTGAGAAATAATTAGTAAGAAACAATTAGCATCCTTGCAAAGTTTGGTAATGGTAGTTTCTGCAAGCCAGGTATGATGCTGGGAGATGCTGCCATTGAATTTCCCTGATTTCAGTGGGCATGATGGGTTTCAGTACGTGAGGGAAGTTGGGGGGAGCAAGGCAGAGTGGGAGAGGAGGGTCCCATTCGCGATTTTAAAGGCAAAAGAGCACAATGTATATATGACAGCGCTGCGGCAGTCACCGCCTCTAGAGAGGCACGTGGCGCGGAGGCTATGGACCACAGTAAAGCAGAGAAGATATAACAAGCTCAAGTCTCCCAGCTGGAGTCCGCACCCATCCCCTCTCCCCGCCCAGCCCATTATTTTGAAACAAACCAGCTAATGTAATAATCTCTAAATAATCAGTATTTCTAAAAGATAAGGACTTAAATATATATATGTAACCACAACACAATGAACATACCTCGAGCGATGAACAATCACCCCTTCTGTCATCAAGTAGAGTGGGTGGCTTTTGAAATAATGTAAAGAACACAAGTCCTCCTTTTTCCCAGCTGAAAATATGCTCCATTACCTAAACAAAGGACCCAAAGCCTTCTACCTAGATACGTTCGGGGCTAATGAACCTCAACTCCGCTTTAGGGGTCTGTGCACAGCATTTTAATGTCATCTGTTTGTACCCCGGGTGGGACTCGAACCCTCAACCCCTGGCTTAGGAGGCCAATGCCTTATCCATTAGGCCACCGGGGCAGACGCGCCCCGCCTCTCGCTGCTCTTAGAGGTCCGGCCTCTCCTCCCCGGGTGCGCCCCAGCCCCGCGGCTCCCCCAGCCCCTCGACCTCGGGCTGGACCCGCGCGCCCTCCCCCCATCCCTGAGCCTCTCAGGGTCTCCAGAGGCTGCGCACAGTGCGGTGGCCCCCACAAAGGCTGCACAGCTAGACCTCCCCTCGCCTTGTTGGCTGGGGTTATAGTTCTTGTTTAGGAGACGGTAGCTCCCGGCTTCAAACCCTGATGTAACCTCCTAACCCTTTTAGGGGATCCGGTGTCGCCCCGGATCCAGGTCCCCACGGTCTTTAGCAGAACCCGGGGCTTCTAAGTGTCTGCAAAATGACGCCCCCTGGCGGCCTCCTGGCTCCCGGCTAGCTCAGTCGGTAGCGCGTGAGACTCTTAACCTCAGGGTCGTGGGTTCGAGCCCCACGTTGGGCAGCACTGTTTCTCCTCAGTGGACGACTGTAGATGAGGGAAGGAAGTGCCCCCCGTCGTTGTATCCTCCCACCACCTGCCCTAACGGAGAGTGCTCCGTGCCTCGATTATTCCGCTCGAGCGAAATACCATTGGAGAGTTGGGTCTCGTCCCAACTCTGGAAATAGTGTTTGCATTCAAGTCTTTAAACCTACGTTTACACTAGTAATTCAAGGGTGCATTCTCACCGTCGGAAGTCTAAAAAAACTATAAGAGTTTTAAATGCACATCTTTGACTCTGTGAGGCAGCTACCCCTCCCCAAACAATCCCAGCTCCAATCCTTATCTGTCAGTTTCCAACATCTGAGCTGTATTTTTTTGTGGCCAATCCTCTGTGCGTGACCAAATAATTTGTTTCCAATTTTTGCACCTACATGCAGGTGAATATCCAATATCTTGGAGCACATGGGGGTATGTCTTCAGGAAACGTTCCTCGAAGTGAAATTGTTGGGTCAAGGGCATGGGTCAAAGGTAATGCCAAACTGTTCTCCAAAGAGGTGCACCCACTTTCCCTCCGGTCTGCAGGGTACTACTGGGAGTTTTTTTGTTTTTTGTTTTGTCTTTTATTGTGGTAATATAAATACACCATAAAATTCCCCATTTTTAACGCAACTCAGAGGTGTTAATTACATTCATAATGTTGTACTACCATCACCACCATCCCTTACCAAATCTTTTCCAGGAAAGGGAGAATAATTAAGAAATAATGGAGTGATGAATGCACAACTATGTGATTATACTGAATAACATTAATTGTGCACTTTGGATAGATTTATGCTTTATTAATATGTATCAATAAAATTGATTTGTTAAAAGAATAAAAACTAAAAAAAAAACCCACGAATTTAATCTTCATAAAAATCTTCTAATGTGGGTAAAATAATCTTTTGACAGATTAGGAAACTGAGGAGGTTTATTCAGGTTAAGCAACTCACACAAAGTCACATAACTAGAGAAGTAGCAGATCCAGGATTTGATTTTTCACTGATTCCAAACACATGCAATAACAGCAGCTCTACGTGTGAAGTGATGGGAAGTTTTGCAATTACAGTGGATGATTAAATGAATACTAAATGATGTTCAGAGATCCAACTTCTCGATGTTTAAGTGATTAATACTGAGTGATTTGGAGAACTAATTTATATCGGCAAGTATGCATTTTTGATAAAATAAAATAAAATTGGATTATATTAGAAAAGTTAGAAAAAGAAAGACTGGCTGGAAACTTCCCACCTCCCCATCCCCCTCCCCGCCTGTGATCTACTTTCTGTCTCCATGGCTTTGCATTTTCTAGGTCCTTCATGTAAGAGAGCTTTAGCTCCTCTGCTCGTGATGGCTCCTCGGTGCCGGGGCCTCTCCAGGAGCCGGTCGCTCCAGGACTGGGGCGTCCAGAACCGGGGTGCTCGCCTTGGGGAGAGGGGCTCCGGGTCCGACCCCCTCCCAGGCCGTACAGCCTGGGCTGCGCCCCTGGGACCCCGGACCTGCGTCTCCGCGGGTGAGAAACGAGGTGCGGAGGCGGCCGGCGTCGGTGCTTCAAGCCCGCGTCAGGCAGGCCAGGGTCCCTGCCTGCCATCCGGGTCGCCCCAGCTGCAATCCGGCCCTGGGGCGGCGGACGCAAGCAGCAGTTCTAACAGAAGAGCAAAAATTTTTAAACGGATGGAGGAAAAAGAAAAAAGTTAGCAGCGACCACGAAGGGACTCGAACCCTCAATCTTCTGATCCGGAATCAGACGCCTTATCCATTAGGCCACGCGGCCCCGCGACTGCTCCCGATGCGGCTTTCCTCATAAAGACTCCTCAGGCGCCTGCGCAGTGTACTTAAACGCGCATGCTCCTTGTGGGCCAGCGTCCCGCCCCTCGCGGCGCCATGTGGGCGGGGCCCGGGGCGGGGCGGGGCTCCGGGACCGACCTTGGCCGTGAGCTCAGGCCGGGTGCGGCCACCCGCCCCGCTCCGCAGACCCCCTCCTCCATTCTCCGCGAAAACTTCCCGGATCTCTAGTGCTAGGCTGAGCTGGCCGGGCACTGGAAAGGGGGCTTGGAGCGTTGGGGCAGGGGCTCCTCGCAGCGCCGCCAGACCCTGTGGCTCCCCATCACTGCGCCCGTAGACCTGCGATGGTCAGTTCCAGGTCTGCCGGCCCCGGCTGGACTCTGACCGCCTCGAAGGCCGCGGTCGTGTCTCCTGCATTCCCGTGGCCCCAGCGCCGGGTGGCGGTGGGGATGCGCGAGCCGAGGGGGTCGGCTTGGCGAGGCACGGGGCGCCCCTTGCCAGGACCCCTCTCCCCCTGGGGCGCCCCTTGCCAGGACCCCTCTCCCCCTGGGGCGCCCCTTGCCAGGACCCCTCTCCCCCAGGGGCGCCCCTTGCCAGGACCCCTCTCCCCCTGGGGCGCCCCTTCCCAGGACCCCTCTCCCCCTGGGGCGCCCCTTCCCAGGACCCCTCTCCCCCTGGGGCGCCCCTTCCCAGGACCCCTCTTCCCCAGGGGCGCCCCCGGGACGTGCAGCCCCGCCGGGCCTGGCTGGGGCCCTGAGCCCGGGACGCTGCGCCCTGGCCCCAGCTGGGTTCCCAGGAGCACAAGTGGGCGCTTGCGAGGCTCTTCTCGCTTGTGCTCACCCGCCGCCACGAGCGGGAGTCTTTGGCGTGGCCCCACCCGCAGAGCCCGGTGTGCGTTAGCGCTGGGGCCAGGCGGCCGCCCGGGGCCCGGGGCGTCAGGCCTGCAGGCGGAGCCGGCGCCTCAGCGAGCTGCGGATCTCCAGGCAGGCCTTGCGGCGCGCGGCGCAGTCCGGGCCCAGCACGTCCAGCTCACACACGCGCCTGTTGACCTGCAACGACCACTCGGCATGTGCCCAGGCCCGCGGCCCGCGGGGCTCCCCCGTCTCCCACCCCCAGCCCCACATACCTCAGTCAGCAGCTCCAGCAGGTCACCCCGGGGGTCAGCTCTGAGGACCTCCACTAGCCCTTGGATGAAGTCCGAGCCCTTCTCATCCCGATAGGCCACGCAGCCTAGGCCAGGACCCAGGGCAGGGGCTCAGACTCCGGCCTCCACCCCTGCCTTCCAGTCCCCCAGGGCCTACTGTAGGTGGAGGCGAGGGTGGCAAGCAACCAGGACCCAGGGATGTGGAGAAAGAGTAGGGCAGGGGGCAGGGACTTCTTCCACATGGAACCAGTTGGTGCCCCATTTTGCCAACGGACTATGTGCAACTGTCATACTTGAACATACATTTTCCATGCACCTGCTGGGCAGGGCCCCGAGACAGACCCATCCTGCCCCACGGGACTTACAATCCAGAGACAATGCTGCAGGTAAAGGGCTTGGCACGGCCAGCTCTCAATCGGTGCTCACCGTCATTACTGTTATTATTATAAATAATAAACCATGGAAGGAAGATGGCTTAACTGCAACAGGGCTGGTACCCCTGTAGCCTGACTCCCGAACCCTGGCTGCCCCTACAGCTGCGCCAGATCCTAGGCCAGGAAGTCGGACCCCGCTGCACCACCAGCTTCTTGATGACCTGTCCCTTACCCTCGGCCGCTGCATAGACAGTCAGGATGTCTGCTTGGTCCAAGTCCCCTGGAGTAGGGTCCCTGGAGGAGATGCCTGCAAGAAGAATGGGTCAACCCCATTTGCTCCCCACCCTAGGATTCCACCAGTCCCTGGGGGAGCTCCCCATCTCTGGCTCAAAGGCAGCACAAGGCAACGGAAAGAGTGCAGGGCAGGACAGACAGATTGGAGTTCAATCTCAGTTTTGCTGGTTCCCAGCTGTGTGAACTCAGAAAAGCTATTTCACCCCTGATTCCAGGGTTGTTGCGAGACTTAAATAGAAGAAGCCCTTGCTTCCCAAAGGCCAGTGCAGTTTAGGAAGTCTTTTCATTCCCAACTACCTGGTAAAGAGAAGATTGAGGTGGCAGCAGAATTCCAGCTCAGAAGACTGGAAATGCTTCCCCCTGGCCCGCCCAGCCTGAACCAGGCTCCAGGAAGAGGCAGAGCTCACCCTGGGCATCAGCGTAGATCTGGAGGACATCTGCGTGGGAGGGGATGGCCAGGGGGGCCCGCATCCAGCACCTGAGCCAGGGGAGAGCCGTGGGCCCCATGCCAGGGTCTCTGTGCCCTGGGGAAGGAGTGAAGAGGCAGGTACCTTCACTTAGTGAATACCTGGGGTGCCTTTCGGAACCTGGAGCCCCTTTGAACAGTGGGGTCAAGGCAAGAACCTGCCCCAGAGCTCCAGGGCAGGCACAGGGGCCAAGTGCTTGGGACTTCAGAAAGAATGGAAGAGGGGGCCAGGGGCCGGCACTCAGGCTTCCTGAAGGATGCAGATGAAAGCTAGGACAGGAGGAGGCAGGCAGGAGGTCAGGCCCCAGGCCCCGCTCACCCCCACGGCAGGCCTGAAGCAGGAAGATCTTGGGGTGGCCCCGCAGAGTCCTGCAGTGGCTTAGCTCCTGCACCAGCGCCTCCGGATGCACCTCTTGCCCATCAGCCCCCAGCAGCTGCCCCTGCTGCCCACCGTGGGCCATCAGGGCCACCAGGGCACAGCTCACGGGGCCCCTGTGGGCATCCAGCCGCTCGCGGAACTGGGCCAACTCCTCCCGGAAAGCCTGGGGAGGGGATGAGACCGAAGCCTGGGCTCTGGTGCTGACCCTGGGGCCTCCCCAGCCCCTGGCTGCCTCTGCAGGCCCACCCTACCGCCCACCTCCTGCCAGCCGCAGGTCCCTGAGGAAGTCCTTCCTCTAAACCCCTGCTGTGAGGCCTCCTTGGAGGTGACGGATAGGTTCAGCCTCCAGAAGCCCACTCTCCTCTGTCCCCGTGGGGAGGCTGTGTCAAGCTAAGAGGAGTAAGGAGACGGCTGTGGGGTGATGGGTGTCCAGGACACCCATGGAGGTAAATACCCTTGGAGGTAAAGCCTGAGGGTCCAGCTGGGGCCTTGAGCAGGGAAGAAAAGAAATCGCCAGCACAGGAGGCTGCAGGAGCCCTGGAGCCTGGGTCCCATCTGGGATTCCAAGAGGCAGGGAAGTGAGCCTGCAGCAGGGCAGGTGGAGGCTAGACTTCTGAGTGAACTTGCTGCCTATGGTGAGAGGCCCTGGAAAGAGTCCTCCACGGTCCGAGGTGGGGGTGCCCTTCCTTCAGGACCCCAATAGAAGTTCTGTGCTCCCCCTCACCTGGGCTGTAGGGTCTGTCCTCAGGGTGGTCTCAAAGCCCAGGGTCTGGCACAGGCCCCCCAGAGCTTCCACATCACGCTGGGCCCCAGGCCGGTCCTGGATCACGGCCAGAAGGAGGGCTGCCCTGGCCCCTGACAGGTCATACGGGGCCCTGGAGCCAGGTTCTGGCTACAGAGGGGGTGAAGGTGCATTCAGAATGGCCCCAGAGGCCTTGCTCCCCTAGCCCGGGTCTCCCGGAACCTCCCTCCCAGGTGAGCCCCTCCCTGTCCCTCTCACCTCAGGCCCCCAGGGTGTGCCTTGTCCCAGGTACAGCGCCCCCCGCAAGGAGCTCCGAAGGACTGGGCAGGAGGTCCCCCCTGCAGACTCCTCAGCCACCCTGCCAAAGACCTGGGGTGGGGGGAACCAGGCGCTCAGGAGGCTGCATGGGGTGGGGATGGAGGGCACACCCAGGTAGGCAGCCAGGACCCCTGGCTTTAGGGGGGCAGGGTGCTCAGCGAGGTACTGCATTGGGATCACTTGCCAGAACGGAGGGAGGCCGGTGAAAGGCAGGGAGGCAAGACCTGAGCTCCAGTTGGGGCTCATGGTCGTGCACTTCCCTGTGTGCGTGGCCTCAATGGGCAGGGGCCCTAGGGCGCTGTGTCCTGCAGCAGGGCAGGGTGCAGACGCCCATGAGCCTCTCGGGAGGGCACCCAGCTGGGAGAGCCCACCCCTGACCTCCAGGCCATCCAGCAGCCACTCAGCATGCCAGTGGGAACTTCAGGCTGGGGACCAGACCCAAATCAATCACTATCAAGCCTCCAGGGACTCACGTCTAACAGGGTAGACAATCACAGCCTGAAGAGGTATGAAAAGGGACAAAGAAGTTCCAACACCAGAGCAGCCACTTCGGGGGTGGGGGAGGCGACAGACTGGAAAGGACAGGGCAGGAGGGATCAGGGTGAAGTGTGGTGTCGTGAAGCAGGCTGGAGTGCTGGGGGGTCCTGAGTGTGTTGTGAGGCCAGAGGAGAGGACACTGAGTGCAGACAGCAAAGGCTTGCAGAATGAAGAGGGGTGGGAACTTATGAATGCACTTGACCAGGCAGCAGGCTCTGAGAGCACAGAGGAGCTGGGGGAGGCAAAGGGTATGGCCCCTCCCTAGGACCCCTCTCGGAGGCCCCACCTCTGTCAGCAGCTGCAGCAGGGACCAGTGAGGACAGCGGCGACAGAGCTCACCCAGGCCAGTGAGGAAGGCTCCAGGCTCCAGGACAGCTGGGTGGAGGAGGCAGCACGTTGGCCCGGAGGGAGGCGCAGGAAGTGCCCAACTCTCCTGCCCACCCCGCACCCCCATTTCACCCGGCCCCAGAACCCAGGGTCCCTGCTGAGTCCCCTCACCCCCAGGAGCACTGGAGAGCAGCAGGAAGAGCTTGGGGCGGCCCCGCAGAGCCCCGCAGCGGCTCAGCTCCCGGACCAGCTGCTGTGGCCTTCTCAGCTGCCCTCCGGGGGCCACCAAGGCCACCCCAGCACAGCCTACAGGGCCCCCACAGGCATCCAGCCGCTCCCGGAGCCGCACCAGCTCCTCGAGGAAGCCCTAGGGCCAAGAGCAAAGGGCTGGCCTGACTCTGGGTCCCAGGTGTGGGTGCTGGGGAGGGCAGAGGGCCGCGAGGCTCACCTGAGCCGAGGCCTCCCTCCTCTGACAGCTCTCAAAGCCCAGGGCCAGGAACACGCCCTCCAGGGCAGCGACGATTGTGGCCGGCACCCCCGGGCTGCTGAGGGTCAGGGCCACTCTGGGACCCAGCACACAGTACTTGCCCTGGAGGCAAAGCCAGAGCTGCGCTGGGCCTTTGCTTGGCTGGGAGGCGGGAGCGGGCTGGGCTGGGAGAAGCCTCCTACCTTTCTCGCCAGGCTCTCTCGAGCGTCCGCCAACTGCGCGGCCACCCGCAGGGTCCCGGCCACCAGGAAGGCCATGGGTGCGGGGCCAGGGTTCCTTGCAGCACAGGGTTCACCTCCTGGCGCCCTGGGCTCTAACCCTTGCCCTTTCTGAGCCGCGTCCTATCAGCTGTGTTTATGAGCTGGGCTGGACTCTGCCCCCTCCCCTGGAACCCTAGGCCCTGGGCCCTGCTGCCCCAGGCCCGACCCCATTCCCTGGCTGCTCCGAAGCACCCCTGCCAGAGCCCAGAGCCCATGCCCAACACTATTCTTAGCTCTGGGCCTGAGTGGCTCCTTTCCAAAATAGCTGCCGGCGCCCAAACCACCTGTGCCCTGCTCCCCACCCCCCCCTCACCCCACACGCCCACTCACGGTGCCCAGCACGAGGGGGCGGGGTGTAGAGCCCTGGGAGGGGAGGGGAGGAGTGAGGGGCACTGCCCCCAAAGATCTGCTGTCCTCCTTGACCTTGGGCCTTCCAAAGCCTCAGCTGAAAGCAGAGACAATGGCGGTGACCTCAGGATGCTGATTTAGGTGGGGGGCTAAGGAAGGACAGGAGAGAGGGACTGGAACACAAGGCCAGGTTCCAGGGACAAGAACATCTCCCCTCCCGTCCACCCCCTCCCCCTAGGAGAAACGGCAGGGACAAGCGAGGATGGCAGCAGAGTGGTGCCTGGTGACCAGCCTGCAGAGGGAGAAATGCATGTTAAGGGCCACGTGTGGACAGGCGACGGGCAGAGCCAGCCCCTTCTGATCCGTCAGCCCTCTCCCTCTGAGGGATTCCAGGGCAGGGGCCAGTTTAAAGTCCTCTGGGTCCCCAACGACGAGCACCAGAGCCCAGGTCACTCCTGTTTCCAGGCTCGTTTCATTTGACCAGCAGGGAGAACGGGAGTGGTGCAGCAAAGACCAGAAGCCCCGAAGTCCCTCGGCTGCCCCAGTCTTCTGCCGGGAGAGGAGATGCCCTGGGGCGCCCGGCTGTCCTTTGGGGCCCAGCCAACCTGGTAGCCCAGGATGTGGCTCCACCATGTGACCGCCGGACACAGGAACCAGGATATGAGAGCAGGAATCCCAGGCCCAGCCTCCCCCAGCAGCCACCCAAAGGACAGGGCAGCCTGGAGGGAGGTTTCCACGTTTATTCAAATGCTCTGCTGCCCCTTTGAGGCCAGCTGCCCGAGCTCCTGGGGAGGGCTCGGTGGCCTGTCCCCATTAATGCAAAACTGCAAACGAGGCAGAACGCAGTGCTGAAGGGGCCAGCAGGCAAGTGCTGAGTGAGTTAGTGTTAAAATGGAATAACTCCCAGACCCCTGGAGGAATGAGGAACTACGAGCTCCCGGCCCTGTCCTCAGTCTCTAGGGTCAGCCTCGTGGACCTGAAGCCACTGCCACCCTCACCAGGCCGGCTGGGGGGTCTCAGGGGCTCAGCCGGGGCCAGTTTGCCATGGGAGAGAAGGCAGCTGCAGTGTCTCCAGAACAGGGCAGGGTGGGGTAGCCTGGAAGGGGATGAAGGCCAGGCATCCCCACAGCAGCCCCTGTGGCCTCGCTTGGGGTCCAGATCCTCCCACAGGGGTGGGACAGCTGTCCCTCCCAAAGCCCTGTAGCCCCCTGTAGGCCAAGGCCTCCCCCCACCCCACTGGAAGGCACAGGTTGGAAGGGGCAAGGTGCTTGGCCCATGGAGCCACCTGAGGAGACAGGGAACGAAGAGCCACAGGGCTGAAGTGAGGCTGGAGGTATCTGGGACAGGGACCCCAGGCCCTGACTTAGCCCTCAGGCATCCTTCCTGCCCCCAGCCTTTCCCACATCCAAGGCCACCAGCGAGGGCGTGCTGGGCCGCCACAAAACCAGTGGGGACAGGCAAAAAAGTGGGAGGAGGGTGCGGGCAGGGTCTCGACACAGAGCCGCGCAGGGCGAGTTCTCAAGAGTGGGGCCCTGGGTGGCCACAGGAGAATCCCCGAGGAGCACGAAGGAGTGGCGTGGAGCCCCAAGGGCAGCCACGTGCCGTACTCCTGGCCGCTCACCCCACGGGCTGGGCCATTTTGGCGTGCAGGCTCTGGTGGGCGATGAGGTGGGCACGCTGCTTGAAACTCTTGTCACACTCGCCGCAGCCGAAGGGCCGCTCGCCCGTGTGCACGCGCCGGTGGTCCAGCAGGTAGGAGCGCAGTGAGAAGCTCTTGCCACAGTCGCTGCAGCCGAAGGGCTTCTCGCCCGTGTGGATGCGCTGGTGGTCGGCCAGGTAGGCGCTGCGGCTGAAGCTCTTGCCGCACTCGGAGCAGGAGAAGGGCTTCTCGCCGGTGTGCACGCCCTGGTGGCGCACCAGGTCTGAGGAGCTGCGGAAGCTCTTCTCGCACTCAGGACACTTGTGGGGCTTCTCGCCTGTGTGTGTGCGCTGGTGCCGGGCCAGGTCAGAACCCCAGCGGAAGCGCTTCCCGCACTGCCCGCAGCTGTGGGGCTTTTCAGCTGCCAGGTCCCGGAACTGCCGTCGGCGCGTGGGCGGCCGCCCCCGCCGCGCTCCTGCCACCCGCCCCAGCAGCACCCCTGGCCGGTTCTCACTCTCCCAGGCCTCGGCCTCCTCGGGGCTCCAGGACACAGTCACATGGCCGCCAGCCTGGCCCGGGAATGCTGTCACTGCCTCCTCCAGCCGGGATCTCTCACTTTGGCTTTTGAGCCCCAAACCTGCAAGGGAGGGGAGGTAGCCTCTTCAGTCCCACTTGGTCATGGGGTCCGAGCTGCGGTAAGCAGAAAACATGACTGGGGAAAGCTCGCTGCATTAGACAGCTCTGGGCGCAGACAGATGAGGTCTGTTGCCTCATCTATGAAATTGGGCTGATGGTGAAACGCCAGCAGAGCGTAGTTCAGAGGAAGTGAGGCGTCAAGGAGGCCAGCCAGGCTCATTCCTGATCGCAGAGGCACTTACTCGTCAGATAACCTTGAGAAAGCGGCCTGACCAAGTGCTGCCTCAGTCTCCACACTCAGCTCCAGCATCCCACTCTCTGAACCCTGGCTAATCAAACTCCAAAACTGAAAGGTACCCCATAAACGTGGGCGCTCATGGGCAGAAGGGACCCTGCTGCTAGCAAGCAGTCGGCGCTCTCACCATGAGCCAGCCCGGTCCAGGCAGGCAGTGTTGGCTCACAGAGCCATCACCTGGACTGAGCAGCAGTGGCCTGCGAGCCCCAGCTCTGTCCCTTCAGGGTCTTCCCCGAGTCTCAGGTTCCTCGTCTCTATGAAGGGGAGGACATTTCCACGTACTGGCCTCAAGTGAGGGAAAGCACTGGCGGGTGCTCAGGGCAGTACAGCGGGGCAAGCACCCCACCATAACCGGCACACACCCAGGCAGCAAAATGAACTGGCCACAAGAAAGAGAAACCACACGGGCTGCTCAAATAGCTGCAGAGGAAAGCCTACTTTCAGGTCAGCTAAGGGTGGGGTGGGGTGGGGTGGGGTGGGAAGGAAGACTCAAGGTTCCATCCGGATGGAAGCGAGGCCTGGGCCACCCTCTGCTGCTCAGACCCCCAAAGGAGGCTGCAGCTTCATGTCAGAAGAGCCGAGACCCCCAAGAGTACTGGCTGCACCCGCTGCTTACCCACGGCGATGTTCCGGGAGCTCTCCTGCTTGATGTCCCAAAAAAGATCCCTCTGAGCAGCATCCAGGGACCCCCACTCTTCCCGGGAGAAATAGAAGGGAACATCTCCAAATGTCACAGGTCCCTAGAATGAGGTGAGAAGACTTGGCTCAGGGCTGCCATGCTCAGGACTCCCCAGATGGGCACAGAAAGGGAGTCAGGATGGACACAGGATGGGTTCAGGCAGGACCAGGATGAATGGGAGACAATGGGATGAGAAAGCAAGGCCCATTTTAGGGACTCAGCAATGCTGAGGGCCTCAGAGAGGACGGAGGGGCTGGAACTCACATGGACCGCAGAGACAAAGCAGGTGTCTGTCGTCTCTCTGCTGCTCCCCTCTTTAAGAGCAGGAGGCTGAGGGGTGGCCTGGGCTGAAGGGAAAGAGCAGAGCCTCAGAGGCCAGCTCAGGCCTGGGACTGACACACACACACAATCCTGGGCTTCACAGAGACAGCAATACCCTGGCTGCTACCCAAGGGCAAGGCTGGGGAGGAAGCCAGGCCTCGGGCCAGCCACCCTGTGGCCTATAAGGAGAGAGATTACTCACCACCAAGGCTGGGCTGCTCCCGGGGTACAGGCAGCCGGCTCCAAGCCCCTGCCTTCAGGGGCAGTCCCCTGGCCTGGAGTCCCTGGTCTGCAGCCCTGGGTTCCACCTCCTCTGAGGGCACGTCCTGTGCAGGAACCACAACATGCTCATCAGCACCGAGACCAGATGGGGGAGACAGAGTTTAATCCCTGGGAAGGAGACACAGGACACATCCCTCAGGATGCTGGGGTGTGGGGAAGATCGATATGGGGCCCTAGGAAAGTCGAGAGCAGAAAGTGACACCCAGGCAGTGCTGTTGTCCAGGGAAACCCCCTGCTTAGTCACAAGACAAGAATCAGCCCCCCAAGGCCCTAATCACAGAGTCACTCGACAAGGCAGGGGGTTAGGGGAGACTGTCCTGTGAAGGGCAGAAGCCTACACCCCAGCCACTCATTCAGCACCTTCCCAGATGCTCCCAGGGTCAAGGATCCATGATCCCACAAGACAGCAAGGATCCTAGAGGGCAGTTCTAGCTTCCCATGTCCCCTGGCACTCTGATTACGCACATCACTGTGCCCCATGGCCCTGACCCAGAGCAGAACATGGACGAACAAAAGCCGTGTGGGGCTGAAACCTGCCTCCCTTTAACGTGCCCTCATGGTGGCACTGCTGCTGCCCTCCAAAGCCACCAAAAGGAAACCAGATTTACTTTTGACAGTGTCCTCAAAAATGTACAAGTGTGCTACACTGAGCTCGCAAGCACTCTGTGTCTGGTTCTGCATGTGCCCCTACCAACCCTCCATGGACCTCATCTAAGACTCGTTTCTGCGGAGATGGCCACCTCCCTTCAGCCCAGGTGCCATCCAGGTGTTCCCTCCAACCCACACACACCAGGGTCTGGGAGGGGCCTCTCACCTGCTGCCAGGCTTTCACTGGCTGCTTCTGCAGGTCCTCCACCAAGGCGACTGCCTCCTCACCGCTCCCTGGGCGCCGCTCTCGCACCCAGCCCTGGACGCCCCCGGGCAGCACGCTCAGGAACTGCTCCAGCACCAGCAGCTCCAGGATCTGCTCCTTGGTGTGTAGCTCAGGCCGCAGCCAGCGGCAGCATAGCTCCCACAGCTGGCTGAAGGCTTCGTGGGGCCCCCCAGCATCCTGGTAGCAGAACTGCCGAAAGCGTTGGCGACAGGCCTCAGAATCCCTGCTGTCCTCTTGCTGGGCAGATTCCTGCTCCCAGGAGGAATCTTCCACCTTCACAATTAGAAGCCCTTCTCCCTCCCCAGGGGCCTGGTCCTGGGGTTCCAGGGGGGCTGCCATTCCCCTGCCCTAAGGCTCAGGGCTGGTCGGCCTCAACCTGGGCCCCAGGGCCTGCCTTTCAGTCTCCCAGAGGAATCCTCTGTGGTGGCCGGGCCAGCATCTGGACACACAATCCTGGGGAAAAAGCAAAATGGCGGGATGGGGAAGTGGGACACATGAACAAACACCAGCCTGAAGGAACTTCCGGGGACTTTTTTGATATATCATACGTGCATTGTATTGTTTTCCAAATCTGGAAATTTCTGAATTCCAAAACACATTGGGCCCTAGGGAGTTCAGAGAAGGGGTCACAGACACCATCCTAAACCATTTATCCACAGGAACATTTGAATGTATGACACATACCGATAGCTAACATTGCTGATTACTCTTCACAATCCTGAAAGGTATGTAGTTTAGGTTTTTCTTTATTTGCTTTTTTGTTTGTTTCAAGGAAATTAATGCAAATCGTTAAAATAAAACAGGGAGGGGGATTCGAACAATATAGAAATGCATAAAAGAGATTATCTTCCTTCCACAACGCAATGGCACTCCCATGACCAACTGTTACTGTTTGACATATAAACTCCCAGGTTTTTCTTGTGCACTTACAGGATGAGTATTTATAAAAACATAAAACTGTGCTTTATGTGTAAGTGAGATCTTACATACTGTTTGGTAATTTGCCTTTTTCGCCTAACAACGTTTCTACATTAGCGACACTATGAGAATCAGCGACACGGATATGCTCCAGTTTCCTAACCAATGTCCTAGCGATACATTCGGGCTGGTGCCAATTCTTCACTACACACTAAGCCCTTCATATTTACCCCTCACAACATCCCTGGGAGGTGCGCGCGCCGTTCTCAACCTCCGGTGACCCTTGGAGAGGCCAGGGGACTCACCAGGATCGCTCTGCAGGACGCGGCAGGCGGAGACGCTGACCCGCGCGGTGCTCCGCGCTCTGTCACCGGCAGCCTCGCCAGCGCGGAGCTGAGGGGGCGGCGGGCTCACAGGGGTGTCTGCGGAGGGACCGAACTGGCGGCTGGCGGAGGGGCGCGGAGGCGATCCGAACTTCCTGGGAACCGGCCAGCGGTGCGCGCCGCCCTCGACCTCAGCCTCTGTCTCGGAGCGCCAGTCCCGGCCGCCTGAATCCCGGCGCTCGGCCTCGGGGCGAGGTGGCCCGCGTCCCCGGTCCCCGCCCCCGGGCCACTCGCCGCCCACGGCCGCCCAGGCGTTCCCAGCTCGCCGTCAGCTCCCAGCGCCGGAAGTCCGCGCGGAGCGCGCCGGGAAACGGCGCGGCGCATGCGCCACCAGAAACACTCGGAACTACACCGCCCAGAAGCCCGTTCGTCCGTTGAGCCTGCCTTCTCCCCGAGAGGTGACCAATGAGCGGGGAAAATTCCCAGAGATGACCAATCAGGAGGCAGCGGCGCCTCCAGGCGCTGGGCTGTGGTTCTCCGCCTGTTTTTTCGGTTTTCCCGGAGCCCCTGCTGCTTGAGGGGCGGCGAAGTGGCGCCCAGCCCTGGAGCGCGGAGACGGCCCCGGCCCCTCCACGCAGGGAGCAGCCGCGCCGCCGGAAGGGGTGCTCTTTCCGCTCCCTGGAGGGGTGGAGCACCGAGGAGCCCGCGGGGCGGCCGCCGGAGCTCGGCGCGGCGTGGAGGAGCTTCCCGGGGAAGGACCTCCGGGCAGGGGCGCAGGGCCCCCAGCGGGCCGCTCTCCCTCGGGCGGACGCGGCAGGCGGGAAGGCTGGCCCGGGCGGGGATCCCGGCGCCGGGAGGGACCTGGCGGGGAGCAGCCCCGTCCCGCAGCTCGCGGGTCCCCTTTTCCTTGCGCGCGGCCCGGTCCCACTCTCCTCCACCTCGACCCGGAGACCTGAGGTCCCGGTCTTGTTCTAAGACAGAAAGCGCTTTCTACTTGGTGGGGTTAATTACAGGTTTAGTGTTCCAAAGAAAATCCAGACTGTATGGGCAACTACAAAGGTATTTCTTTCTCTTGATCTCCACAAGAGTAGCCCACGCTGCTCAGATGGCACCCCCTCAGAGAGGCCTTCCTCAACCCTACCTAAGCTCCCTCCCTATGCCTCTTCGCCGCCTTATTTTTCTTCCTAACATATATCACCACGTGCCATGGTATGTTCTTGCAGGGCTTGTCTCGCGCTGCTCGACTGTAAGCTCCATGAGGGTACACTTTGTTTTTACTCCTCTACCCACCAACACCTAGAACTGTGCCTGGGACGTGGAACGTGCTCAGTAAATTTGTTGAATGAATGAAAGTAAAATACATTCCTAACACCGCCACCCGGAAATAAGCGCTATTAATATTTTAGTCTGTTCTTAACAGTTCTGTACCTGTGAGAATATTTCTAATACAAATCTGGACTCATTCTAAGTACTATTTTGCTGACAGTCTATCAGGGATGTCTTTCATTTATAAATAATAAAAGTAATTAGTTTTCCAAGTGCATAATATTCCACAGTATGGAAGTTCCATGTTTTATTTAACCAGCCTCTTACCTTTGAACATTTAGATTGTTTCCGTTTTTTATTGTTGCAGATAAACTTCTACATACACCTTTGTGCATTTGCTTAAAACTGCCTTGAGAAAAACTAGAGATAGAATTGAATTGCTGAATCAATTTTCAATATATATCTCAAAACTTTCTTCCAGAAAGAATGTAACACTTGAAATTCCATTTGAAAATCTAATGTTTACCTTCCTCTATTCTTATTAATTTGGACATTTACAACATCCATTATCCAAATTAACCCAGTTTAATTGGGAAAGAGCTTGATATACCTCCACAGAAATGGCTATTATTAAATTTTTTTAAAAAATCATGGTAGATACCATTTATAGAGCAAGTACTTTATATATCTTGCTCACTCCAAATAACAACCTAATAGGGAGATTTCCATGGTTACAGTTAAAGATTGCATGCCTTTGGTTTCTAGTAAAGCTGAATATATTTTCTTTTTTTGTTGTTATTGGCTATTTGTATTTATTCTTTTGTGAATGGCCTATTGTTATTTTCTGATTTTTCTATTGGGGTATTCTTAACGTATTAGCTTTTCATATATCTAAATCTAAAACATATACCTTTGAAATTTTAATAAAAATGTTCATTAAATTATAGTTTAATATTGGGGAGAAATTACATTTTACCATAGTAAGTTTTCTCATTAGAAAATGTATTTCCTTAACTCTTCTTTATATATGTCAGTAAATGTTTGTAGCTATTTTTTTTACTAAGTTGGTTTCAAGGATGTTTACAGTTTATGCTTATATGTATCTCCCCCCCCCCATTATATCTTTCACTCCAGTCAGGAGATAAAAACCACACGAGTAATTTGAAGAGAGAAATTTTAATATTAAGAATTACTAAGTTGTAAAATATGGCCAACTACTAATTGGGATAAAAGAGGCCTCTAGAAGGTACAGAAGTAGCAACTGCAGGAAGCAACTTCTACCCTTAGGGCTGAGGGAGAATGAAAAAAGAAGAAATTACAGGAGCCGCTCCCCTCAAATTTGAGACCGAAATTCACATCTCTGAGGAGAAGGTTACTGTGGCTGCCACAGGCCACCATTGGCCTTGCTGGTGGAGAAGAAACTTGCTGGAGGGCGCTGACCAAGGCTGCACAGTGAGGGCTGCTGAGGTCCCGTCCCCCTGCTGGCCCCAGTGGGAAACTGCACAGGCAGGAAGGAACAAAAGTCCCTGTCCCCAGCCCTAGCCTTGCTGTGTTCTTTCATTGCCCTCTATTGGCAAAGCCTAGCATCAAGTGGCTAGCAAAGGAGAAATGTCTGCAGGGTGCAGCTTCGGTATCACAGCAAGGCAAAAAAGGATGCATTTGGGCCTGAGAGGCAATGTATAACTAGCAGACCCACCATATTTTCTCCTGGGCATTGCTGGTATGTAGGAAATTATTTGTATACAATTGTATTGTAATATAACATGGACTATCCTGGAGAATGCTCTATGTGCGCTTGAGAAGAATATGTATTCTACCTTTGTTGGGTGGAGTATTTGTGAGGACTAGTTGGTTTATAGTGTTGTTTAACTTCTCTATCTTATTCTTCTGCCTAAATGCTCTATCCATTATTAAAAATCTCCAATTATTTTAGAACTATTTCTCATTTCAGTTTTTTCTGTTTGCTTCATATATTTGGGGGGACCAGTTGTTAGATAGATATGTTTATAATTGTTATATCTTTTTGATGGACCCACCTTTTTCTCAATATATAATGTGCTTTGTATTTTATAAGTTTTTTACTTACTGTCTGTTTTTTCTGGTATTAGTACAGCCATCCCAGCTCTCTTGTGGTTATTTTTTGCATAAAAAAAAATTTCCCACCCTTTCACTTTCAACCTTTTTGTGACCTTGGTTTTAAGTTGAGTCTCTTGTAAATAGCATCTAGTTAGATCATGCTTTTTTATACATTCTGCCAAACTCTGCCTTTTGGAGAGTTTAATCCATTAGCATTTTAGTAATTTTTTTTAAAGAATTTTTTTTTTAACAAATCAATTTTACTTTTACATATTAATAAAGCATACAGTTCCTCCAAAGTGTACAATCAATGGTATATGGTATAATCACATAGTTGTGCATTCATCACTTCAATCATTATTAGAACATTTTCATTATTTCAATAATAATAATAAAAAATAGACAAATAAGAAAATTCTTCACCTCTCAATCTCTCTCTCCCCTGCTGTACATAGCTGCTATTTCTGGCTATTTTTGCACAATTATTTATTTATTTATTAAGCAGCTTTATTGAGATATATTCACATACCATACAATCTATCTAAAGTGTATAATGGCTTTTAGTATAATAAGAATGTTGTGTATTCATCATCACAAAAAATTTTAGAATTATTTCATTACTCCAAAAAGAACAACTCCACACCTCTTAGCATGCCTTCCCCAGCCCTACATAACTACTAATCAAATTTCATCTTTATAAATTAATTTATATTTACATTTTATATAAATGGAATCATACAATATATTACACAATATATTTAGTTCATAGTAACAGTCATACAGTATTTGTCCTTGTATGTCTGGCTTGCTTCACTCAGCATAATGTCCTCCAGGTTCATCCATGTTGTCATATGCTTTATAACTTCACTTCTTACAGCTGCATAATATTCCATCATGTGAATAAACCACAATTTATCCATTCATCAGTTGATGGACACCTGGGTTGTTTCCAGCTTTTGGCAATCATGAATAATGCCACTATGAACACTGGTGTGCAGATGTCTATTTGTATAACTGCTCTCA
This sequence comes from Cabassous unicinctus, assembly GCA_029593785.1. Taxonomy (NCBI): domain Eukaryota; kingdom Metazoa; phylum Chordata; class Mammalia; order Cingulata; family Chlamyphoridae; genus Cabassous; species Cabassous unicinctus. Next base: position 7,565 of record JAQZBX010017705.1, on the reverse strand, counting down.
TTCTTCTGGGTATATACCCAGTAGTGGTATTACAGGGTCATGTGGCAAATCTATATTCAAATTTTTTAGAAACTGCCAAACAGTCCTCCACAGTGGCTGTACCATTCTGCATTCCCACCAACCATCAATGAGTGTTCCTATCTCTCCAAAGCCTCTCCAACACTTGTATTTCTCTGTCTTTTTAATAGTGGCCATTCTGATAGGTATGAAATGATACCTCATTGGAGTTTTGATTTGCTTTTCCCTAATCATTAGTGATGTTGAACATTATTTCATGTGTTTTTTTGCTACTTGTATTCTTTGCACAAATGTCTATTCAAGTCTTTTGCCCATTTTTTAATTGGGTTCTTTGTCTTTATTGTTGAGGTGTAACATCTCTTTATATATCATGGATATTAGACCCTTTTTGGTCACGTGATTTACAAATATTTTCTCCCACTGAGTCGGCTGCCTTTTCACCCTTTTGACAAAGTCCTTTGAGGTGCAAAAGTGTTTAATTTTGAGGAGGTTCCATTTAACAATTTTTTCTTTTGTTGCACGTACTTTAGGTATAAGATCCAAAAAACCACCACCTACCACAAGGTCTTTAAGATGTTTCCCTGCATTTTCTCCTAGTAGTTGCATGGTCCTGGCTTTTATATTTAGGTCCTTGATCCATTTGGAGTTGATTCTTGTATAGGGAGTGAGATAGGGGTCCTCTTTCATTCTTTTGGTTATAGGTATCCAGTTCTCCTAGCACCATTTGTTGAAGAGATTGTTTTGTCCCGTTAACATGGACTTGGGAGAAGCAAATGTGGCTCAAGCGACTGGACTTCCACCTACCACATGGGAGGTCCCAGGTTCAGTTCCTGGTGCCTCCTGGAGAAGGCGAGCTGGTGCTACGGGCAGGTGCAGCAAGTTGGTGCAACAAGATGACACAACAAAGAGACACGAAGAAAGACAATGAGAGAACCAAAAACCAGGGAACTATGGTTGCTCAAGCGATTCAGTGCCTCTCTCCCAAGTGGGAGGTCCCAGGTTTGGTTCCTGGTGCCTCCTAAAGAGAAGGTAAGCAGACAGTGACCTCAAACAATTGTGGGTGGGCGGGGGAGAATAAATAAGTAAATATTTTTTTCTTTTTTTTATTTATTTATCCCCCCCTTGCTGCTTGTGCTGCTGTGTCCATTCGCTGCGTGTCTTCTCTGTGTCTGCTTATCTCCCCCCCGCTGTGAGGTCTTGCCGCATCAGCCCACGGCGCCGCGCGAGCCGGCCTGCCCTCACAAGGAGGTGCCTGGAAGCGAACCCGGGGCCTCCCATATGGTAAACGGGTGCTCTATCCATTGCGCCACACCCGCTTCCTGCCGTGAGGTTGCTGCATCAGCCCACCGCACCGCTCAGGCCGGGGTGCCCTCACAAGGAGGCCTCGGGACGCGAACCCGGGCCTCCCATATGGTAAACGGGGGCTCTAATAAGTAAATCTTTAATAAAAAAAAAAGTGGACTTGGTAGGTTTGTCAAAAACCAGTTGACCACACAGGTGAGGGTTTATTTCTGGACTCTGTTCCAATGATGGATGTGTCTATCTTTATGCCAGTACCATGCTGTTTTGACCACTGTAGCTGTGTAATGTTTCAAGGTCAGGCAGTGAAATTCCTCCCATGTCACTCTTATTTTTTAGAATGCTTTTGGCTATTCAGCTGCACTTACCCTTCCAAATGAATTTTCTATTTCTGTAAAGTAGGCTGTTGGAATTTTGATTGGTATTACATTGAATCTATAAATCATTTTGGGTAGGATTGACATCTTCATGATATTTGGTCTTCCAATCAATGAACACGGAATGTCTTTCCATTTGTTTAGGCCTTCATTGATTTCTTTTAGCATTGGTTTGTAGTTTTCTAAATATAGGCCCTGTACTTCTTTGGTTAAATTGATTTCTAGGTATTTGAGTTTTTTTGTTGCTATAGTAAATGGAATTTTCCCCGATTTCTTCCTCAGGTTGTTCAATACTCATGTACAGAAACATTACTGATTTTTGTGTGTTGATCTTGTATGCTGCCACTTTGCTGAACTCATTTATTAGCTCAAGTAGCTTTGTTGTAGACATTTTGACATTTTCTAAATATAGGATCATGTCACCTGCAAATAGTGATAGTTTTACTTCCTCTTTTCCTATTTGGATGCTTTTAATTTTTTTTTTCTTGTCTGATTGTTCTAGCTAGAACTTCTAGTACAATGCTGAATGACAGTGACAGTGGGCATCCTTGTCTTGTTCTGGATCTTACAGGGAAAGCTTTCAACCTTTCTCCGTTGAGTACAATGTTGGCTGTGCATTTTTCATATATGCCTTTTATCATATTGAGGAATTTTCATTCTATTCCTATCTTTTGAAGTGTTTTTTCAAGACAGAGTGCTGGATTTTGTCGAATGCCTTTTCTACACTGATTGAGGTGACCATGTGGTTTTTTCCCTTCAATTTGTTAACGTGGTATATTACGTTGACTGATTTTCTTATGTTGAACCAGCCTTGCATACCAGGAATAAATTCCACTTGGCATTGATATATAAATCTTTTGATATGCTGTTGGATTCACTTTGTAAGTATTTTGTTGAGAATTTTTGCATCTATGTTCATTAGAGAGATTGGTCTGTAATTTTCTTATAGTATCTTTATCTGGCTTTGGTATTAGGGTGATGTTGGCTTCATAAAATGTGTTGGGTAATTTTCCCTCCTCTTCAAGTTTTTGGAAGAGTTTAAACAGGATTGGTGTTAATTCTTTTCAAAATGCTTGGTAGAATTCACCTGTGAAGCCATCTGGTCCCGGACTTTTGTTTGGAGATTTTGTTGTTGTTGGGAGATTTTTGATGACTGATTCAATCTCTTTAAATATGATTGGTTTGTTAAGTTCTTGTTTCTTGTATTGTGTTTCTTGTATCAGTGTAGGTTGTTTTGTATTTCTAGGAATTTATTTCATCTATCTAGTTTGTTGGCATACAGTTTCTCATAATATTCTTTTATGATCCTTTTTATTTCTATGGGGTCAGTCTTAACTCCCTCCCTCCATTCATTTCTGATTGTATTTGTTTGCATCTTCTTTTTTTCTTCCTTAGTCTAGTTATTTTTGTCAATTTCATTGATCTTTTCAAAGATCCAGCTTTTGGTTTTGTTGATTTTCTCTATTATGTTTTTTGTTCTCAATTCCATTTATTTTTGCTCTAATCTTTATTATATTATCTCTTTCTTTCTGCTTGCTTTGGCATTCATTTGCTGTCTATCCTTCTGCTTGCTTTGACATTGGTTTGCTGTTCTTTTTCTAGTTTCTCCAGTTGTTCAGTTAAATCTTTGAGTTTAGCTCTTCTTTTTTAATATAGGCATTTAGGGCTATAAATTTCCCTCTCAAGACTGCCTTCGCTGTATCCCGTAAGTTTTGATAAGCTGTGTTCTCGTTTTCATTTGTCTCAATATATTTACTGATTTCACGTGGAATTTCTTCTTTGACCCACTGATTATTTAGAAGTGTGTTGTTTAGCCTCAACACATTTGCGAATTTACCTCTTTATTGTCTATTATTGATTTCCAGTTTCATTCCATTATGCTCTGAGAAGGTGCTTTGTATAATTTCAGTCTTTTTATATTTATTGGGAGCTTCATTGTGCCCTAACATATGGTCTATCCTGGAGAAAGTTCCATAGGCACTTGAAAGAGTGTATAACCTGCTGATATTGGATGCAGTGTTCTGTATATGTCTGTTAGGTCTAACTCGTTTATCATGTTCAAGTTCTCTGTTTCCTTGTTGATCTTCTCTCTAGTTGTCCTATTTAATGATGTGAGTGGGGTGTTGAAGTCTCAATGATTATTGTAGAGATGTCTGTTTCTCCCTTCAGTCCCCTCACCCCCCAAGATGGCTCCCTCATCTGTTTGTGTGTTATTTGTGCTCGTTTTTGCTCATTGTCTGTTTGGGTTTTTTTTTTAAGGGGGGACCGGGAACCAAACCTGGGACCTCCCATGTGGGAGGTGGGTGTTCAGCTGCTTCAGCCACATCCGCTCCCTCTCCCTTCAGTTTTGCCAGCATTTGTCTCGTGTATTTTGGAGCCACCTGGTTAGGTGCATAGATACTTTTGATTGTTTTATCTTCCTAGTGGATTGTCCCTTTTATTAATATATAATGGCCTTCTGTATCTCTTACAAAAAATTTTTTGCATTTAAAATCTGTTTTGTCCAATATTAGTATAACAACCCCTGCTCTTTTTTGGTTACTGTTTGTGTGGAGTATCTTTTTCCAAACTTTCATTTTCAGCTAGTTTGTATCCCTGGGTCCAAGGTGAGTCTCTTGTAAGCAGCATATGAATGGCTAATGTTTTTTAATCCATTCTGTCAGCCTATATTTTTTGATTGGGGAGTTTAATCTATTCACATTCAATGATATTACAGTAAACGCATTATTTACTTCTGCCATTTTAGTCTTTGGTTTTCATATGTCATATATGTTTGTCTGTCTTTTTACTCTTTTGGTTATCCTTTCTGCTATTCTTTCCTCTCCTCCAAGCTTCTCTTTCCTATCTTTTTCTTTCTGGCTTTAAGTCTTCCTTCAATATCTCCTGGAAAGGTGGATTTGTTTTTTATGAACTCTCTTAGTTTCTGTTTGTTTGTGAATATTTTATACTCACCTTTATATTTGGAGGACAATTTTGCTGGATAAAGAATTCTCGGCTGGCAGTTTTTCTCTTTCAGTATCCTAATTGTGTGATACTACTGTCTTCTCACCTCCATAGTTTCCGATGAGAAATCCGTGCTAAATCTTACTGGGCGTTCCATGTATGTGATGGTTTGCTTCTCCCTTGGTGCTCTCAGAATTTTCTCTTTATCGCTGACATGTGACATTCTGAGTAGTATGTGTCTTGGAATGGGTCTATTCAGATTTATTCTGATTGGGGTACAGTGCATCTCTTGACATGTAAGTACATTTCTTTTCTGAGAGTTGGGAGATTTTCAGCTATTATTTCCTCAAATACTCTTTCTGCCCCTTTTCCCTTGCCTTCTCCTTCTGGAACTTCCATGATACCTATATTGTTGTGTTTCATGTTGTCATTCAACTCCCTGAGCCCCTGCTCAATTTTTTCCATTGTTTTCTCTCTGTTCTTTCTCTCTTCAATCTCAGCTGTTCTGTCTTTGGTATCACTTTCTTCTTTCTTCTTTCATTTTGAGTCTGCTGTTGTATGCCTCTAATGTGTTTTTGATCCTCATCTAGTGTGTCTTTCATTCCCATGAGCTCTGTTACTTTTCTAGTCAGGATTTCAAATTCTTCTTTGTGCTTGCCCAATGTCTTTTTTTTTTTTTTAAGAATTTTACAAGTTTTAATACAGTTCAAATCAGCACATCTGGTTCATTTCAGCTCCTTCACTGCCAAACCTGGGGGCAGGGACTGCTTCAGTTTCTCTGCCTTCTCTTTGTCTGTGATGACCAAAGTATAAAGATATCTACTGCAGTGAACTTTAAACTTCACATTATCCTTATTTTTCTTGCTCTTGACAGATTTGGCATCCTTTCGCCTGGCTGTGAGCAGGAAGCCCTTGATTTCCTCTATTTTGCGAGGCATGGTGACGAGGTTCACTGGGAGGCGGGCGCGGACCGGCACCCTGGATTATTTCCCTCTTCCCCCCGCACAGCCCGAGAGACTCACAGCAAACGGTCCCAATGTCTTCTTGATGTCCTTTATCTCTTTAGCCATATTGTCTTTCAACTCATTAATTTGATTTTGGAAATTTGTGTAATCTCATTAATTCTCTCAAATCCTGCATCTCTTTGGGGCTTTGATATATTCCTTTTCTTGGGCCATGTCATCCATTTAGTAAGGCTCGTAATTTTTTGCTGATGTCTAGGCATCTGATTAGGATGGTAGTTTACTCAGATGCTCCATTTCTTTCTCTTTCGTAGGGATTTAGTTGCAGGAGGCTGTGGGTTACTGCTGCTCTTTGATTCATGGTTCGACCTGGATCATTAGGGCTGTCCCTGTTAGTTGCTCAAAACTGGGGTCTGGACCCAGTAATGGGTTGCAGACCTGCTTCCTAGGGCCTTGGGGAAGTCGACTATAAAGGCTGAAAAAAGCCTCTCATTTATTTTTAATTTTTTCACCTGCACTTCCTTGGTCTGCCAGCAGATGGCGCTCTTTGGCAGCCCTCTCAGTTCAATACCTGGTTAGAGGTTTGTTTTTTTTAAGCTTTGCCATGGTGATTCCCCTCCTTTGTCCCTCTATCTTCTGAGCCACGTCCAGCCTTTGCCTGGTGTCCTAAACCCTAGAAGATCTTTTTCCAGGCCATTTTATCTTGTCCTCTAGTTATTTTTCTGGAAGAGAATAGAGTGCTAACTAATTACTGATTAGGCAGGACTTCTGCCATTTTGCTATTAAAAAAAAAAAAAAGAAATATTGAAGTATATCATTCATACATGAACATACATAAACTAAAAGTGTTCAGTAAACATCGTGGTCTTACAAAACATGTATAACATCATTCAGGGCTCCCACACATCACCCCCCACACACAAACACCCCGCATTGTGAAACATTTGTTAACGAATCATGAAAGAGCATTGTCAGAGTATTACTACTAACTATAGTCCGAATCTTTCTCCGCTATACATTTTTTTAAGGATTTATTTATTTATTTACTTTTATCCATTTTTACCCCCCGCCCCCGTTTTTGCTGTTTCTGTGTCCATTCGCTGGGCAACTCTCTGTGTCTGTATCCTGCCCTCTCTTCTCATCCTTCTCCTCCTATCTTCACTGGGATTCGATCTTCAGAACCTCCGATGTGGGAGAGAGGCATCCTACTACCGCCTGCGCCACCTTAGTTCCTGGTTTTTCTGTGCATCTCATCTTGGCTCTCCCTTGTGTCAGTCTCCTGTTATGTCATCATCTTGCTGCGTGGCTTGTGGGGCCTTACGGCTCACCCACTCACGGGGCCTGGCAGCTCACCGGCACACGGGGCCTGAAGCCTCAGCTTGCAGGGCCTGAAGGCTCAGCTTGCAGGGCCTGGCGGCTCACCTGCACACGGGGCCTGATGGCTCACCCGCAGACAGGACCTGGTGGCCCACATGTCTTCTATATTTTTCTTTTTTAAATTTTTACCGGGAGGTCCTGGGGGTCGAACTCCATATGGGAGACGGATGCCCAACCACCCAAGCCACCTCCGTCCCCCTGCTATATCTCTCAAGGTTGACCAAAGATACCCAAAGTTACAGTCTTTTCCCATACAGAATGGTCATATAATAAATCAGGCTTAGTTTATCACCAGCATTCTAAAAACCAGACCTAGGGAGAAAAACCAGGTCTGGGGACACATGCATGGTTTCTAATATAGCGAATGTTTAGCCTACCCTGATTATCACAAAATCAGAACAGCAAGAATATTCGCATTATTTTTTTTCCTCATTTCCTCCCTTATTTTATACTTATATGTTTAGTTGATCCTTTGTAGTGAACCATTCTGAATCCTTTCTCATTTCCTGGGTTTTTTGTTTTTTAGACTTTTTTGTCTTCTTTTTAAAATTAATTAATTAATTTACTTATTTATTTTTGCTTCTCCACT
>JAQZBX010017704.1:0-35324 GCA_029593785.1 Cabassous unicinctus | reverse complement strand
GAAAACAGGTATTACTCTGGCCTTAGGAAAGAAGAAGGATATGGTGAAATACCATTACACACTTAAGAGACTAGTTTAAAAAGAGAATACTAAATATTGGCATGAGTGCAGAACACTACTCACATGAAAGCAAAACAAAACAATGCAGCCACTTTGCAAGACACTGTCGGTTTCTTATAAACTTACCAAATGACCTTATAATCCCATTTCTACCTATTTACTCAAGTGAATTGTAAGTATTTTCACACAAAGTCCTGTACACAAATATTGAAGCCAAATATTTGGTGACCAGTTCTTGGTCACCAAAAACTGGAAAAAATTGACAATATTCAACAACAGATGGGAAAAAAAGACAGGAGAAAAGTTTACTAAGTAATATGGGGGCCTGAGGAGCACATCTTATCCCAGGGCAAATAAAAAGACAAATAGTAACTGGAAAGCATCAAAGTCCCCCCCTATGTACACAAAAAAGGAGAGAGACCCACCCATCCACAGCTGACCTAACTTCCAAGGCAGATGCCCCCTGACAATTATTCATGAAGCCCAAATTTACTTAAAAAGATGGGAAATTAAAATTGGGAGAGCACTTATTTGAGCTTTCATATAAACTACAAAGGAGTTCATCCCCAGGGAGGACCCCATAGACACAGCCAAGGAACTTTTATTACAGGGAAACCCCACCCTTTAACCAAGGACCCTACTCACAACAAGCCTAGGGCACAGGTGGAGCTATCGACAGGACCTGAGGAGTTCTCTTGTCAGTCACAGATCCTGGCTTATCAGGCCCAGATAGCCATTCTAAATGAAGCCACATAGCCCATTTCCTGGAGCACCCAAAAACATATCAAAGGCCCACTCCCCTGCTTCCCTGGGCATTGTAATTATTGGAACAATTCTTATTAAACAAAGATGCCTAGTAGGGGCTACTTGTGTTCTTACTTTATCCCCAATGGGATGCATGAGTCACCATATAAAAGACTGAGCACCCTGCTGCTGGGGCCATAGGTGGGTGGAAAGTTGATTGTCCAAAGGGAGCCCAGCCTTCCAGTCATCCCTTCTAAGGCACCAGATCAGTGAGTGAAGCCATCAGGGCTTATGAAACCTGACCTGACACCACCTGAATTCCATCAAGCACCCACAGTGATTCCATGTGGAAGAGAAGCATCACCAAAGAGAATTACTGTATTCCAACCATTCTGATAGAGAAGATGGGTTACTGTACATGGCTAATGTTACAAAAATTACATATGTATAAAAAAAGTCATGCAGTTTCTATAAAAGCAATTAATTTGTGCATTATACTGTTGTGGCAGATGGAATGAAAAGGCAAGTGGCACTCTGAGGGGTCAGGTGAACAAAGTTTTATTACATGCAGGCCCAGAGGAGAGTAAAGTCTCCAAAAAATCTGAGTGCCTTGCCTTGGTTTTCACTAGTTTATGTAGGAACTCTAAGTGGGTAAATTCCTAAGCAAGCAGGCAGACAGGGTTACAAAAACAAAAAGAGTGAGGTTAGCTTATCTTCCTAAAGCAGAGGGCTATTAGGGAGGGAAAGAGTCATCATATGTTTGGAGTTGTAAATTCTAGTTGAAAGGGGCAGGTGGAGTGTGTTTATCTTCCTAACGATGTGGATTGCAGGTAGGAAAAGGGAGGAAGGGAGAAAAGGGACTGAGGGGAGCTTATTTTCCAAAAGCTGTGGGTTTCTGCTGAGGGGGATTAGGGCCCTGGCACTTTCTTTGTCATCCCCCCCTTTGATGCCCTTATAATGCTTTATGGGGCATCATATGCTAACATGGGGATTTTTCTGTAGTCCCTAAGGGCTGATATTTAACATGAGGCATTATTTGGTGTTTTAAGGCACTTAAGCGGGAAGTGATGTATTGTGTTAGGTACCTTAGAACACATGGTCCAAAAGTTAAGGGGAAGAAGACTGAGGCTATTACTGGCGTGAATGGCAAAATCCAGGAAAGGAGATTCTGGAAGTAATTCCCATTGGCAAATGCCTGGTATTAACAAGGTTTAAGCAGCCTTTGGCTCATTTTTTTAGTAGGGCCACTTGTCCCTAACTATTCCTGAGGAATTTGCATAGAAACAGCATTCTTTCCCCAGGGTCTGGGAGATCCACCCCTGAACCTGCAGTGAGCAAGTCTAATCCTTGCCTGTTTTGTAAAACCACTTCTGCCAATGAGTCTATTTGGTCTTGCAACACATTGAGAGCCACTGATATTTCTTTGAGATCATTTGATGTTTCCTGTGCTGGGTTTCTAAGCCCTCCTGACCAACTGTGAGTGAGGCCCCTGCTACTGCTGTACTCCCACTACTCCTAGTACTAAGAATACTGGAATTGCCTGTATTGTTTATTTGGCTCAAGAGAGCTCTCCAGATAATTCATCTCCATACAGTGAGAATGATGGCACAGGCAAAGCCAGGTAACAGATGTCCAGACCATCCTGGGGTAGGCGTTGCTAGGCATTGGTGCCACAGACTCAGATGGTGAAGTTTGTGGCACATTGGTCAGGCTCATTGAGAGGGCAGGTGGTGTTACAGTAAGCCCTTCCAAGAGGGAGGATGGTTGAAGAAGACCAGGAAGTTATGTTTTTACAGTTAGCCAGTTTTCTTGGGGATTTGGTTATGCAGACTGGGAGGAGCCTGGTTCCAATCACAGAGCTGTCATGGGTCAGGAGGTTTATGTTCCATGGGACAGGTATGAGGAAGATGGTTAGACTTGAGGAAGTGCACAGCCAGCAGGATGCAGCTTTGTTGGTCCGGGATTCATTTAGGAGTTGCTGGAAATTTCAAACATGGTTCAAAAGGACATTGTTGGGGGCCTGTTCTAACTTTGACTTTTAGCATCTGGGCAGCTTTACTGATGTTTTTCACCAAGGTTTTCTCTGGGGGTTGGGTTACCAGGAGCAGCTGGAAAAGTATGAAGCCCTGTGGGTCTGGCCCCAATGGGTCATGTATTCTGATTCCTAGTTTTAGTCCTGTTTGGGCCTTAAAAAGGTATTTTTCTGATCTGGGAGTTATGTTTAATAATGTGAGTTTTCTGGGGTCACAGGTTTCTATGCCACACCCTGCCAGGCTGGGAATTTTCTGTAGGAGATATGGAGAAATCGGTGGGACCTCCTTCCAGAGAGCAGGGGCACCTACCAGCAAACTCCAAGAGTGGCAGAATCATCTGCTCTTTGGGGGGCCTTGGCAAAGGTATTTTTCATAACTCCCATATTTCAGCCCCTACACCCTCTCCTGGAAGCAGGTATGCAGCATGGGTATATGGGGAAACTAGTAAGGTGTAAGGGCATGAACTTGGATTGCCCTGCAAGTGTCAAATATTACAGAAGCTGAAGTTGCACCTGCTGAGAATGGGATTGAAGTGTTCATCATGGATTGTTTGCCCCAGCTTTGACTAACTTGCACCTGCCATAGATTTTGGGGGTGAGTATTGGCTCCTAGGGAGGGTGCAAGGAAGGAAAGGGCAAGCAAGTCAAGGCACAGAAGCATCCTATTATACACCAATAAGCAATTGCAATTAGGGCTCTATTCACAATAGTCCAGGCTGCAGGGCCCACATCAGTGAGTCCAACTCCAAATACCAAGGCAAGCGGGCCACGTAAGCACATGATCCACTAGGAGCAGGGGCCCATTCAGCAGGCATTTGATGAGGTCAGTGCTTGGGGATCCCAGGAGACTCACACTCTTAAAGGGTGGCCAGGTATGGGTTGGGCTGTCCAGCTGTACTGCACTTTATCAGGTTGTGCTTTCTTGACCCTGAAATGATGGATCCAAGGGACAATGTCTGCAACTTTAAGAGCAGTAAGAATTAGAAAGATCACTGTATGTGGACCTGTCCACAAAGGCTGAGGGGGTTCTTTTTTCCAGTCATTGACCCAGACTAAGTCCCCTGGCTTGTTGGGGTGCACTGGGTGTCCCAGGGGGATGAGATTCTAGGACAAGACAGTTTTATGTATTTCAGGTAGAGTTTTCCCCAGCTGCTGGAGAATGGAATCTTGGCTAGCCTCCCCCAGAAGTTTGTGATTTCCTTTGAAGGCCCAGATAATCAGGGGTGGCTCTCCAAATAGCATTTCAAAGAGTGAAGAGTCTGTGGGTCCTGGGATACAGCTAACTTGGAGAAGGGTTAAGGGAATCAAGTCTACCCATGGGAGACCAGTTTCTTGGCAGAATTTGGCTAGGGTTGCTTTGAGGGATTGATTCACGAATTCAACTTTCTTTGAACTCTGGGGCCTGTAAGAAGTATGGAATTTCCACTTGATTCTTTACCTTTTTGCTAGCTCTTTGACTATGGCTTCCATGAAGGCTGGGCCATTGTCATTTCCAATAAACAGTGGCAGTCTGTCAGGGAATGATTTCTCTAAGTAAAGCCTTAGTCACTTCTCTTACCTTTTCAGTGTTAGTGGGGAAAGCTTCAACTCAACATGAAAAGATGCATATTATTACCAACAGATATTTGTACCCCCGACTTGGTTTCACTTCTGTGAAATCTATTGTGAGATCTTCAAAGGGGGCTGTCCCCATGTGCTGGACACCTGCTGGAGCACAGGGCCCTGGCAAAGGGTTGTTTTTGGCACAAACTTGGCACAGTCTGTTAATGGTGGCACAGAGAGAAGCTATTAGGACTATGTAGTAGTATCTCCCGAGCAAGAATTCTAGCACAGTTTTCCCTATGTGGGTGAGTTGGTGGTATTGCTGGATGAGGGCATGAGAGGCTCCTTTTGGGACAAAAATCTGGTATTCTTGGAGCAGCCAAATTCCTTCAGCAGTTCAGCTTCCCCCTTCCCTCTTAGCACATTCCTGTTCTTCCTGGGTATAGCTCAGTTAATTAGTCTCTTGTCCTAAGAGGGACAGCTGTGGTGTCAATTCTGGGACTTGTATTCCATGGTTTCCTCCAGCTACTTGCTGAGCTGCTTTGTTGGCTAGCCTATTTCCTAGAGCAACCATGTCCATTCCTTTCTGATGTCCCCAGCAGTGGATGCTGGCAACTGTGTCTGGTATCCAGATTGCTTCTAACACTTGGAAGATTTCTTCTTTGTGCTAGGTTTCCTTTCCCCCTGTGTTTAGGAGACCTCTTTTTGATAAATTGCCTCTTGGATATGAACGGTAGCAAATGCATACTTAGAGTCAGTGTAAATGTTTACTGCTTCCCTGGCGGCTAGCTGCAGGGCTTGGACCAGGGCCCAGAGTTCTACTCATTGTGTGGACCATCCCTGCAGTAGAGATGCAACTTCCACCCCCCATTTGGTAGTGATGACAACATATCCAGCAAGCTTTTCCCATTTTTAATGATACTGCTCCCATCTGTAAATAGTGTATAATCTGGGGAAGGGAGTGGCTTGTCTTGGAGGTCGGGGCAACTGGCATAATCTTCCTCGGTGACTTCAATACAATCGTGCTCAAGTACTCCTTCATCTTTCAGTAAAAAGTGGCAGGGTTTAGACTGTGCACTCTTTCTATTGTCACTCTGGGATTTTCACAGAGAAAACATTGATAATGTGTGAGTTGGGGATGAGATATCCACTGGTGCCCATGTGAGTTCATTAGGGCAGTGACTGTGTGTGGAACCATAACATGAATAGCCTGTCTGAGGGTTAATTTGTTGGCTTGTTTGATGAGGGTTATGGTTGCTGCCAGGGCTTTCAGGCAAGGTGGCCACCCTGCAGCCATGGGGCCCAGTTGCTTGGATAGATAAGCAATGGCTCTTTGCCAGGGGCCAACTGTTTGTATGAGAACCCGCAATGCTGCTTTGTTTTTTCATGCACAAACAGGTTAAAGTTTTGAGTTATATCGAGGAGCCCCAAGGCAGGGGCTCAGCCGAGTTGTCTTTTTATGTTTTGGAAGATCCCTTGTTGAGCTTCTCCCCAGGCAAAGGGCTCTTTCTCTGTGCCTGTCAGAACTTCATAGAGGGATTTGGCCATGGCTGCAAACCCAGGAATCCAGATGAGGCAGAACCCTGCAGCCCTGAGGAATTCATCAAGCTTTCTTTTTGTGGTTTGGCCAGGGATGATGGACATCATTTTCTTTCATTCAGGGCCAAGTGTCTGGTGTCCTTGTGTGATGCTGAACCCCAGGTACTTGACCCATTGTTTACAGATCTGGGCCTTTCTCCAAGACACAAGTACCCAGTCTGTGTTAGACATTGTAGGAGAGTCTGGGTCCCTCTACAGCAGTCCTCTTCCATCTCAGTGGCAAGTAGGAGATCATCTATATATTGCAAGAGGGCACACCTGCAGTCCTCCCAAGGGGAAAGTAGCCAAATCTGCTGCCAGGTCTTCCCCAAAAAGGGTAGGGGAGTTTTTGAAACCATGCAGGAGCCAGGTGCAGGTTAGCTGATTTTTCTGCCAGGTTTTGGAATCTTACCACTCAAATGAAAACAGAGGCTGGCTCAGGGGTGGGGGGGGCAGCTACAGGCAGAAGAAGTGACCTTTCATGTCCAGGCAAGTAACCAGGTGGCTTGAGGTGGAATCTGTCCTAGCAAAGTGAATGGGTTGGTAACCACATAATGTAAGGTGAGAGTGGCATTATTAATGGCTCTTAAATCCTGCACTGGTCAATATCCGGTCACATCTGGCTTCATTATTGGTAATAATGGGGTGTTCCAGCATGACTGGCACTCAATCTGGATTCCTTCTTTTCTCAGGTGATCTATGTGTTCTACCATGCCCAATTGTGCTTTGCAGGGGATTGGAAACTGCCTCTGCCAGAACAGGACTGTTGCAGGCTTCATGTTGATGATGATGTTTGCATGGCTCTGTGTCATTTCTGGTGGGTGCTTTTCAATTCAAAACTGGGGAAAAATTTCCAGCTGGTTTTCCAGATTCTGACCTGAACTTTCTTCTGCATGAAGTTTCCATTCTTTACTTTGGGGTACAGTGACAAAGACAGTGAGGCTGGTCCCAAGACTTAAGCTTGCTGGCCCTTCAAGTTTGAAGGTAATCTGTACTCCCAGCTTGGTTAAGAGGTACTTATCAAGTAGGGGAACTGGACATTCAAGCAGGTACAGAAATTCATGAGTCACTACATGGCCACCAAGCTGGCAAGTTCTTCATTGGCAAAAAGGACGTTAGCTTGGCTGGTCCTGAGTTGCTCCTCTAATATTAGTGGTTTTTCTACCAGGGGACATGGGGGTTTTGGCCACAGTATATTCAGCACCAGTGTCCACCATGAAAGTCACTGACTGTCCCCTGATTTGTAGTTTGACCATGGGCTCCTGGCGGCCAATTTCCAGTGAGCCTAGTTGCCCCTATTCAGGGTTGAGCCCTGTCAGCCAGATCAGTTGGTCTTTGGGCTCAGGTTGGCATTTCCCATTAGGGATGTTCCCTCTTGGTGCCTGAGTCTTTTGGGTGCACCCATTTTTCCAGTGTCCACTTTCTTTGCAGTAGGCACATTGGTATCTGATGAGGGCACCCTTCTTGTGCTTGTCCCCCTTTATTGAGTTGGCCTTTCTCATGTAGTGGGGTCAGATTTTCCCAAGGCTGCTGCCAATAGGGAGGCTTGATGTTTTATTCACTTCTTGGCTTCTCATTTGGTGGCTTCATCTCAATTGTTGAATACTTTTTTGGTGACTTCAAGGAGATGAGAGATGTTCATTCCTGTGAACCCTTCTAATTTTTGAAGCTTTCTTTAAATGTCCATTGCTGCCTGTGCAACAAAGTTTTCATTTGCCATCCTCTGGTTTTCTGGACCTTCTGGGTCAAAAGGGGTGTAGATTCTGAAGGCCTCATAAAGTCATTCATAGAAATCTCCCAGAGATTCGTCAGGCTTTTGAGTAACTAAAGTCATCTGTGTCATGTTTGTAGGTCATTCTGCCCCTTCTCGGACCCCTTGAAGGAGTGCTTCCCCAATATTGTTGGAGTGCAGCACGTCTCTCATCAGAGTTGAAGTCCCAGTGCATTTGGTCCTCTGGTGCCATGTCTTATGCTCAGTCTTCCAGATTTAAGATGCCAGTAGGGGTCTTCTCCTGCAGCGACTTTTGGGCTTTTATCAGAATCTGTTGTCTCTCTTCCATATTAAACAAAGTCAGGAAGAGTTGTTGGCAATCATCCCAAGTAGGATGATGGTTTTGGAAAATGGATTCCAAGAGATATATAAGGGCCTTTGGCTTTTCTGAGGAGAGAGTGTGACACTTCCAGTTTAAGAGGTCTGTAGTTGTGAAGGGCTGGTAGTATAAAACAGGCCTCCAGGGTCAGATGGTCACATCCTTGCTGATCTGCACTGGACCCTGTGTTTCATGGAGGGGCATCTGTAACAAGGGTTGTGCTGACTGGAGCCTCCTTGCTATTGGGGTCCAGGGCTTTCCTCAGAAGGGGTCAATGTTCCCAGAGGGACTGAAGGTAGGGGTTTTTCTGGGAGAGCTACCTGCCCTACCAGGATAGGAGGAGAGGCTAGAGTGGCTGGAGCATATGGCTGTGGTGGTGGAGGTAGTGGGTCATCCTCTGAGGACCTTTAATGAATGACTGGCTTCCAGATCCCCATTCCCTTTGCAACGAAGACCCTGCTCTGTCCCTTTATTCCAACACACAATTGAACCCAAGGGGGCAGTGTCTATGCTATCTCTAACCAATAGTTGATGTTGGGAAACTGATCAGGGTGGCCAGGAGTACCTGTGACAACCAACCACACTGCATGGACCCTGGCTATATCCAGGGTCCCTTCTGAGGGCTAGTCAACATTAAAATTGGGCCACTCTACTTCACATAATGTTCAGATGTTGCTGGGGTTCATCTGGATGCCATAATCTCTGGAAAAACCCTTCTTGAAATTCTTGTACTTGCAGTTTAAGATGGTAGGTTTTGACTCTGATGAACCCATACCCTGCATTAGTGGTACAAGACAGACAAGGGAAGGGGTCACCTCATTCAAGTCCACTCAGATGTCTGCCTGTCCATGTCTCTCATGAGAAGTTCAGCTCATCTTGGCTAAGGTGTCCTGGCAGAGTTCTGGGTTGCTGTTGTGCCATATGACATAGCTGTACAAAACAGGTTAGTGCCCACATGGGCTACATAGCATAAGCTTTGGAGTCACAGACTAGAATAACAGAGGCAAGCCTCTGTCATCCTCACTCACACACACAATTGCTCAGAAGACACACAGTGCCTCTCTCAGGAATTAACAGTAAATAATAAGTAATAAGGGGACATCCTGAGTCAGTGGTGCAAGACAGATGAAGGAATGGGTTACCTCTTCTGAAGCTACTCTGATGGCCACCTGATCACATCTCTTGTGAGAACTTTGGTTCATCTTGGCTAAGGTGCCCAGGCAGAGTTCAGGGTGGGACATTGTGCCATATGACATAGTCACAGAAAACAGGTTAAGGCTCACACTTGCTCCAGAGCATTAGCTTTGGAGTCACAGACTGGAATAACAGAGGCAAGCCTCTGTAATCCTCATGCACACACACAATTGCTCAGAGATTATGCAGTTCCTCCCACAGTTATTGCCCTATTCTGCAATGTCAGTACTTGAGAGTTGGGGAGATTATCAGTCTCCACTTCTGTCAGGAGATGGGTCTGAGTGAAGTTTTGGTACCTGGGGCTTTGCCTTTCTGGACTCTTCTGGCACTGTTCCATCCACCCTCCCACTGAGTCAAGCCAGGGTGTGAGGACATAGCCTGTGGGAACCACCTCAGAAAGAGGTCCCATCAAAAGAATGGTAAACACCCACCTCATTTGCTCAGAGATCACTATCAGCTGCACCTCTTAGCCCTAAGCCAAAGGTACATTGGCCTGCTCAGTATGGTTTTTTGGTCAGGGATCCAAATGTTGTGGCAGATGGAATGAAAACCCAAGTGGCACTCTGAGAGGGCAGGTGAACAAAGTTTTATTACACATGGGCCCAGATGAGAGTTAAGTCTCCAAAAAACTGAGCACCATGCCTTGGTTTTCATAAATTTATATAGGAACTCTAAGTGGGCAAATTCCTAAGTAAGTGGGCAGACAGGGTTACAAAAGCAAAAGAAGTGAGGTTAGCTTATCTTTCTAAAGCAGAAGGTTATTAAGGAGGAAAAGGGTCATCATATATTTGGAGTTGTAAATTCCAGTTGAAAGGGACAGGTGGGGAGTGCTTATCTTCCTAACAATGTGGATTTCAGGGAGAAAAATGGAAGAAGGGAGAAAAGGGGCTGAGAGGAGCTAATTTTCCTAAAGCTGTGAGTTTCTGCTGAGGGGGTTTAGGGCCCTAGCACTTTCTTTATCAATATATTTGTTCTCTTGAAACATTGAGATATGGAAGCAGACTGAGGACAAAGCTCTTGTATAGATCAATGTATAGACATAGATATCATATGCATATATATTAATTACTTAGAACATTCCAATAAGGTTTCACATGAGAAAACATATGCTGGTGACCATCTCATAGAAATTAGAATGGAAAGGCCATACAGCAGGAGTGAATTTTAATTTTGATTTTATATTCTTTTCATTCCATGTTCCTTATAAGAATGTTCCTTTGTCCTCCAATCCATACTCTTTGAGGACTCTCTAAATGTCTCTGATCAGAGTCTCTTGGCTTCATTAACTGTTAGATATTTTCATATACATTTCTCTTGAATGTGGACTCTTCTCAGATATTAGGAAGTATGATCAAAGCAAGGTTTTCTGATCAGATAATACGTCAGATTGTGTTGATTTGATTTTTATTTTGTTTGTGAGGTTCCTTTTGTGATTTTTATATCATTCCCTACTTCAATGTGTAATTGAATTTGGGATGCTGGTAACAATGTGTGCATATCTAGATAAATATTAATATTATATTCATTAGGTCACTAAACCATTCTGAGAGTCAACAAATAGCAACCATTTTAATGATTCCATTTAAGAAAATTGAAACTACTCAATCAAAACATCCAGCTATTCTTAATGACTTTAAAAATAACTCATCCCAAATATGAATTGCCTTAAAATTCACCTATGATTTACAAAAAAAAAAAAGTGTACCTCAGTGATGATGGTGAATGTGAAAATTTGCTGCCTTTGTGAAATTTAATTTTTACAAATTTATTTTCAGCAAATTGCTTGTAGACAATGGTCTGTGTTCAGTAATTGTAAAGAAGGATTGTAGAGGGAACAATTCTGTAGATGCAAAGATACAACTCATTTCCCCATAGGATATAGTATTTAGAAGTACTGGCTCACTTATTCTTAGAATTACATTCACATATTCATGTTCTGTAAAAATCTGAAGTAAATTAATATAAAGCTAGCAATATGCATGATTTCATTTCTCTGTTTTCAAAAAAGTTTCCTCTGCCTTGCTAACACCTTTTGGGGCAAGGAACCTCACTTTCAGTTGTATCCAATTCCATAAAAGTATAGGTTAAAATCATGTGTTTTCCTTTTATCATTTTTTTCCCTGGATTCTTGTTTCCACACACACAAACCATATTTTATGTCTAAGAGGATTAGATGAAAGCAAGAAGCCCTTCCATAGGCCCAGTTCTTTCTCATTTTGAGCATATTGGTATGGGGATATTTACTGAATCTCTCTGTGTGTTTCTTCATCTGACAAGAAAGGGAAAAGATGAGTCATTTTTGGGAGTTCCATGTGACAATCAGGCCCTGAATCTCAACAGAGTTCCAACACCTACTCACAAGTTCATTGGACTCACCCAGGATAACTAAGAAAGAAATGATGATGGATAACCACCATATCAAAGAACAGAGTCTACAACTGAAAGCAAGATAGTCCCATCCATCTGCCCCATGGGAACTAAGACCCCTCCCAATTAGAGGTGAAGAATACATCACCATCCCAGAATCCTCAGGATTAGGGAATGAGCAATGGACTAGAGTAAACTTACTGTTATTCTATTATAGACTAATTAATATTCTGGCAATAAAAGAACTTATATCATTGATGTAGAGACAGTGGCCACCAGATGTTCTGAGTTGAGGGAAAGGGAATAATAAGTATAATACGGGGCATTTTTAGGACATTGGAATAGCCCTGAATGATGTTGCAATACAGATACAGGCCATTATATATCTTGTCATAACTAACAAAATTGTGCCAGAGAGAGTTTAAACTATAATCTACACATAGGGGCAATGCTCCAATATAGTTAATCACTTGTAACAAATGTACTACACTAATGAAGGATTTTGTTAATGTGGGAAAGTGTGTGAAAGGTAAGGGGTGAGGCATATGGGAATTCCTTACTTTTTTATATATCAATTATGTAATCTAAGTATATTTAAATTTTTTTAATTAAGAATGATGTCATTGGCTTTAAACTTCCTAGTTAAAAATAAAGCCATGCTCTTTAAACAATTGAAATCCATGATGTAAAATGGATTAAAGTAGAGAATCTGTGATTGGAGGCAGGTGCAATTGCTGGAGCTCCAGCTTCCACAGCAAATTCTATGTTGGCTGACCTCTGGATAACACTCTCTGATGCCCACTGGATTTTCTCCCTGTACCATGCTTTATCATTTATCAAATGATGCAGTGGTTGCAAATAAAATACATCACAGAAATAAGTGTACTCCTCCAATTTTATCTAAAATTATCCTACCATTATCTAATAGCAGAAACATGCTTTGCAAATTTGCCAAAATGCTTACCTTAATTTGTTTCTAAATATTTTTCTCTGCATGCATATATGTGTGTGTGCATGTGTGACAGTAAAATTCAATAGATGAAAAGCAGAGATTGGGCTCATTAAGGTCTGAAACACTTCTAAATACAGGGCTCCACTCACACCTAACCAGAGAATTATTGCCCCTGCAAATTTTTCCATTTTACATCAGAGCTTGGGAAACTTATAAAAATGTAGAGTAGACATTCTGCCTGGAAGAGGAGCTGTAATCCTGGAAATAGTACAGGACCCCAAAGTTCAGAAATGGCATTCAAGTCACTCATCTGTGCTTGGACCTCTATTGTGTTAGGCTATGCATTCCTGGGTGGGGAAATAGCTGTCTTTGTTAGACATTAAGCTATTGACCATTAGGGAAATGCAAAGTCAAACCACAAAGGGATGTCACTGCACACTGAAAAGAACAGATAATTAATGACTAGTGGCAATACCAAATACCTTAGATGTCCACACAGGATCCCTCCTACATTGTTGATTGGAATTTAAAATGGGACAGCCACTATGGAAGATAGTTTCTTAAAAACAAAACAAAACAATACACAAGAGAAACTATACTGAAAATGCAACTTCCATAAGATGCAACAATTTCCCTCTGGGGTATTTATGTCCAAAATCAAAATTTATGTCCACAGAAAAATATGAATATTCCTATCAACTTTATTTGTAATAACCCCCAAATGGACACAACCCAAATGTCATTTAATATTTAAGCTTTTAAACAAATTGTCATCCTTCCCTACCATGAAATACAAGACAGCAAAAAAAGCCACAAAATATTGATACACACAACACCATGGATGGATCTCAGGACGCTATGCCAAGTTAAAAACCAACTTTAAAAAGTCACATATTGGATTATTCCATTTATATAACAGTCTCTAAATGACAAAATTATAGAGATGGAAAACAAATTAGTGTTTGGAGGGGTTGGGAATGATGAAGATTAGGGAGGGGATCTAAGGGAAGTGGATATGATGCAAGGACTGAATAATTCTGTACCTTGATGTCATAGTGGTTAGACAAACTGACACTTGTGCAAAAAATGGAAAAGAAATAAGAACTGTGTGCACATTGTTCCAATTTCAATTTCCTGGCTTTGATATTGTACTGTAGTCATATCTGAAGTTACTTTTAGTGGAAACTGGGTAAAGGGTATATGGGGCATCACAGTATACTATCTTTGTCACCTCCTGTGAATCTATAATTATTTCCAAATAAAAATTTAAAAAATGAAATTGCATTGCAATATACTTCAATGAAATGATATCAAAATAAAATACTATTTACAATAGCATCAAAAATAGAAAATAAATACATCTATGAATCTGAAAGATGAATAAGATCCATAAACTGATCACTTATTTTAATAACTTTTCTAATAAAAAGGAAAAGTAAATAAATGGAGAGGGAGCCTGTTTAAATGGGCCCCAAAACACAGTATTGGTAAGGTCCCAGTTCTACCCAAATTGATTTGTAGATTCAATACAATCCCAAGATCCCAGGAGGTTTTTCTGAAACTAAGGAGGAGATTTTAAAATTCATATGGAAATGAAAATAATTAAGAACACCCAAAAAAACATTGAATAAAAGAATAGATTTAGAATATCTAAACCACCTGACATCAAGACAGAATGTCAGACCCTGTCCATTGGGAGAACTTCCCAATAAACTTTATACCTGCAATCAGCAGTCTCTGTGTCCCCATGAGCAACATTTTTCTCTAACATTTGGTGCTGGAAAACCCAGTTCTGGGATCACTGGGACTGACTGGTTGGTGAGGAATCTTGGCCCTGCCACTGCTGAGATAATCCATCCAACACTGGACACTGAATCATTGCTGAGTGAGTCAAGGATTTCTCCACCAGAGAATCCTGCTCTCACTCTCTATTCTCATTGTCCAGGAAAACATACCAAAAACACCTAGCACTAGGTCAGTGATCCTCACCATCTCTGACGGCCACAGAGGGCAGGAGGCCTGCATCCTTGTGGGAAGAAACCCTTTGGCTCCAGAGATGACCAGCTCCAAGCACAGTCTCCTGTTTCCTTGGGTGATTTCTAACTGATTCGGGGTCACATATTTCACTCAAAATCTCCCCTGTTCTATCCTTTTTAGAGATCCTTAGTCTCACCCACACTATCCAAAAAGGGGGAATTCAATTTCTGTCCCTCCAAAAACCACACCTCTCGGTTGTCTCCTTCATAACCTTAAAACTTTGAACCCAGAAGAAGCTCATTTTCTATTTGACCTCTGTGTGGCCACAATACAAATTGGACAGCGAAAGTCAATGGCAGCAGAATGGCCCTTTCAATTTCCAAATTCTCTGAGACTTAGAGAATTTCATCCAGTGCACCAGCAAGTGGACATAAATTGCTTATGTTCAAGCATTTTCTCCTTCATAATTGTCCCTCCCTTTGCCAATCCTGTTCCTCTTATCAGATCTTTATACCAAAAACTCTCTCAGAAACTTTCCTTCTCCTCCTCTCTCATACCCCCTACAAACTCTGAAAAGCTCAACTTCTATCTGGCAGACCAGGCTCCTCCCACACCTCCTCATACAGGCACCAGGGCAGGCACTTACATCCCCTTCATGCCCATCCCTGCCTTCATCCCACAGAAAACCCTTCTTCTGATTCTGGTCCCTCTGATCACACCTCTCCTCTACCACTGTATGCCTCATCAGTGACCCTTGAATTTGCTCCATCCTCCTTCCCTTCCCCCACACCTCTCTCTGGACCTGCTCCCTTCTCCCAACACATCACCTACTCCTGAGCCCAAATACATGCTCTCCAGCCTCCTTCCCCAGCTCCTGTCCTCCCTCTAAGGGAGGGCTAAGGCATAAAGCATTATGTACACTCACACCCCCTACTCCCTCTCTGATTTCTCCCAAATCAAACATCACCTCAGTTCCTATTCCTCTGATCCTTCTTATCTTATAAAAAAATTCAACACCCAACTGTCCCTAATAATCGTACTTAACAAACCTACAATTTCTCACCTCTTACAAGTGAGCTTTTAGCTAACTCCTAAGTCTAAGTGTCCTAAAAAGCAATGATCAAAAATATATGTGTTAAATTCCTGTCTACCTAAACTGATAAATTAAAGCGTAACTGCATTTATAGTGCTTGAATATTTCTAAATGTTGCTGATTACTAGTAAAAGTGTTTAAATCTTAAAAGCAGTAAAATCAAAGATATAAAATAATGAAAAGTCTAAAAATAGCCATATCAAAGGAGTAAGAATTCTATGTCAAGTTAAGGAACTTTATGTTTCTGTCAGTGTGTCTTAATTCATTTTTTGTTTGTCTGTTTGTTCAGTGTATATTTTAATATTTCCAGATGGTAATTTTAAATTGATAAATGAAAATTCTTAAAAGAGCTCCATCCAAATGGCCAAAAATCAAGTAAGTGCTAATATTAATAAGTATGAATTGCTAATAAAGTGAATATGCATTGTGGATATTAAATCTTTAAAACAATGAAAATTGTGCATCTTGACTAATGAAATTACTGCAAATCTCTTCTTAATAAATAGTTCTTGCCTAAATTGAAATGAATAGTTTATTTTTCTTCACAGAATGAAATGAAAGATGTGAAACTTAAATGGATATTGAAAGAAGTGAAAATTTTGTAGGAGTGCTGACTGAAATTTGATGTTTGTTCAGGAAAGTGTATTTTGTCCTAAGATAAGATGGCTGGTTTTCATAAAATCAGAATGGAAGTATGTAGGACAAAAGTTGAATGCATAAGTCAACTTTTAGAAGGTATTGTGGTAGTATTATATATTATAGGTTGGATGGAAAGTGTTTAAAAAGTATTATAAAATTAAAAGAAATTATTTATTGCAAATATTCTCACTGTCTTGAATTTGTGATAATCAGGGTAGGGTAAACATTTACTATATTAGAAACCATGCATGTGTCCCCAGACCTAGTTTTTCTCCCTAGGCCTGGCTTTGAGAATGCTGGTGATGAACAAAGCTTGATTTATTATATGACCAACCTGTACGGAAAAAGACTGTAACTATAGATATCTTTGTTCAACCTTAAGAGATATAGCAGGGGGACAGATGTGACTTAAATGATTGTGCATCCATCACCCATATGGAGGGACCTGGGTTTGATCCCCAAGGCCTCTCAGTAAATTTTTAAAAAAAGATAGAAGGCACTTGGGCCTCCAGGCCCCATGGGCAGGTGAACCACCATGCCCTGTGAGCATGTGCACCACCAGGCCCCATATACAGATAAGCTCCCCAGGCCCCATGAGTGGGTGGACCACCAGGCCCTGTGTGCAGGTAAGCCATCAGGCACTGTGTGTGGGTGGGCCACCAGACCCCACATGGGGGTGAGCTACCAGGTCCTGTGAGCCATGCAACAAGTTGATGACATAACAGGGGAGTGACACAAGGAAGAGCCAGGATGGGACATGCTGAAAAAACAGGAACTGGGGTGGCACAGGTGGTGGGGTGCATCTCTCTCACATCAGAGGTTCTGAGGATCAAATCCCAGTGAAGACAGGAGGAGAGGGATGGGAGGAGAAGGGCAGGAAATTGACACGGAGAGTTGCCCAGTGAATGGACACAAGTACAGCAAAAACAAGGGTGGGTAAGGATGGATGAAGGTGAATGAATGAATAGATAAATCCTTGAAGGGAAATGTGTGGGGTAGTGGGATGCAGACTATGGTTACTGGTGGTACTTTGATGATGCTCCTTCATAATTTGGTTGGCAAGTGTTTCACAATGGTGTAGGGTGTTTGTGGTAGGGTGATATGTGGGAGCCCTTTATGGTGTTATGCTTGTTTGTTTTGTAGGTTCATGATGTTTGTTGAACAGTTATGGTTAATGTGTGTTCATGTATGAATGATATGGTTCAGTAGATTGCTTTAAAAAATGAATAAATAAAATAAAATAATATAAAAAATTCTTTAACCCTCTGTTAATCATAGTTGTACCAGTAAAATGTTCATGCATAAATTTCCTAAAATTCAAAAAATGTTTCAGCATAATATTAGATAAAGTATAGTGCTGTTAACCATGGTTTAAATTAGTTTTTAAAAATGGTATGTGTAACAGAAACAACCTCTCCACCTAGAAACCCAGAGGCCAATGCTTTAGCTTGTGTTTATATGATCAGCCCTATCTCCACTAAAGAAGCAGCCCAATGGCTGAAGAAAAACAGTGGCCATTGAGGACATAGTCATAGAGTATCAAAGATTAAAGTAACACCATTCGTATTTGCAGCAAAAATTAATATCCAATCTTGGAAAAAATGGCACTCACTGGGACACAGAGACTGATGATTACAGGCAGAAAGTTTATTGGGAAGCTTTCCCAACACAGGGGATCTGAAGAATAGACTTCAGCCCATCCCTGGAAAGGAGGGATTTGAATTTATACAATACATTCTTAGGCGAGGAAATGATAATCGGTGGGAGTGGGTCGAGGGTTTGAGTAAGGTGCAGGGGTCAATAGGAAGCTCTAGAGGTGAAAATTTTCCCTTGTATGGCTAGAGGATAGTGTAGGGAGTTATGGGTCCTGGGAGTACTGGAGGAGAAGGTGGGGCCTTGATCTGGAGAGGGGAAGCTCTATCTCACTTTATTCCCATCTCCATGTGGGCTCTTTGTTCAACCTTTGGGAAAGTGCCTTGTCTTTAGGCATATAGGCTTAGGGGGGACTTGTCCTTTCTTAAAGTATGTCAGGGGGGAATTGAGCCACAGCTTAAGTATTGCAAACCTAGTGAGGGGGAACCTCTAATGTTCCTAACTCTTTGCTTATATATATATATATGTTGGGGGATCTGCATATTGGGTTATATGGTACTGGGCAGGATGGGAGGGTGAGGGGATTGGGGCATTGCCTTGATCTGGCTACTTCTTGCTGTGAAGGGGTGGGGAAAAATTTCTTTTCATTCTGTCCAGTGGCCTGTGGTTTCATGTCTCACATGGGTTGATATTGATTGTCACATATCAGCAAGATGCCATCCATGTATTCCTGGGTTATTGATTGTATGATTTGATGTACAAATTGGGAGAGGAGCTGTAAGACATAAGGACTAAAAAGAAGGAGGAGCAATAATAACAGTAATGGTGTTATAACAGGTAAGAGGATTGATCTTAAGCATGAAGAAAAATAAGGAAGGAATGAGGATATTCATGATTGATTCCTATAGTTATTATTTTGGGCTCCTTGCTGTTGAGAGTTGGAGCAGGGTTTTATTGAATTATTTCAGTGGTGTCCTAGGGGCTAATGGCTGGTATTGAATTTCATGGATTAGGAGTACGTTGTTCATGTGATTCTGGTTGCTGTTCCAGACTGTTGTTTGAATGAACTGTGTTAAAGCTCAGAGAATGTATGGTCCTACTGATATTAAAAGAGGGAGGGTTATTAGTAGTGTGAGGATGGGAATTAACTATGATATTCAGGGTTAAGATAATGAAAAAAAACCAATCAGACATAGGGCTAGTAGCTTGATTATTAATATAACTTATTTGATGTGTCATATGCTGTGAGGTTTGAGTTACATTAAAGCTTAGTTGAGGTATAAGAAGAGATTACATAGACATACATAGAGTTTTAGCGGGAATAGGAGAATTCAGATTATTAACTGTGGTTTCATAACAATGTTTGGGTGATTTTTGTCTTTCATGGACTGAAGATTCCTATCCAGGAAGACTGCATTGTATGGCTAACATGACTTAATTTTTCCCAGTTTGTGTAGTTTGAGGTATAGGCAACAACAAATTTTTATTACTTTTAATTTTGGGCTTAGTGTGACTGGCATTTTATAGAGGATACTTATATTTTTAGGCAGTAAATAGTAATTGGCTGGTTACAAGAGTTTTGTTGCAGTGTTTGTAGTAGTGAAAGCATACCTTGTTCCTTTCAAGAGTGGGAGGGGACTTATGTTCAGTTGTTACAGTAAGCAGGAAGAATATTTGTGGGTAATGTCCCTGAGCTGTTGATGAATGACAGGTAGATGGTAGTTCTGCTACAGGGTTCATTAGATATTATGTCCATTTTTCTTGTGGAGCCACTCTGATGCTTTTCAGGTTTCAATGGTATGGCTCTGGATCTTTGCAAAGGTAGTTGTTTAAACAGTCTCAAGAGGAGTGTTAGAAGAGTGGGCAGAGATATCATAAACAGTTACTTGCTACTCTTGGCAGGCATTTCAGATGATTTTCACAGATTTCTTTTCTTCAGAGGGTGATTCATGGCAGTTCATTCTTTTTGTTTTGTTGTTTTGCATCTGCAACCAACCTTTGGATAGAGGTAGTAATTTTCAGAGTGACCAGACACTAACGGGTTAAGCCTTTTACTTCCAGCAGGGTGTAGTATGCTGCACAGAGTTGTTGTTTTTATTAAGGGGCTATATTGTAATTTGGCCCCTTTTACAATTGTGATTACAAACCAAAGGGTTTTGTTTAGAATGTTGCCTTTGCCACAAACTTTACTTAAAGCTAACATTAACACTGGCTACATTTAATTTACAAGGTTAATTAGAGTTTACCCCTTACTGCTTAAGCTTTTGCCAATGCCCTCTGCATTTTTTTAAAAAGCAGCTTGCTGGAGGTTCTCTTATTCCCATGAATAACATTTCCTGGTTAACACATGCAATGGTTTTAATATTTGATCTAAATGAGGGAAGAAGGGATTTTACTATTGCAACAATATTATAAACTATTAATGTGAGAAAATATACTTTACCAATTTTAGCAGAAGGTAATATTTTTTGTTTTATTTAACTAAATAGCATTTAAGAATTTGATAGAGCATGTTGGACTAAATAGCTTGTCCCAACTGTTTGTTCATTTCAGGTTTTTAAGATAAGATACTGTTGTTTCTGATTCTTCTCTTAATTCTGTAAAAAGAATTATTGGTTAACATAATATTATTAATATAACCAAGTAGAGTTACAGCTACAGGTTTTTCATGCGGCCAGAATTTTATCACCAGGCCAGTATAGATGATTGGGCTACACACACATCCTTGGGAAAGCACTGCAAAATCCACCGTTGGCTTAATTACATGAAGATGAAAGCAGGCTGACTTGATTTTGCCTAAGGAGATACTAGAGAAAGTTTTAGCAACTTTTAAAACAAAGTGATAGTCTTTACCTTTACCATCTTTTATTCAAGCTTTTTTTACAGTCATATTGCTAGTTGGTGTCAATCCCTCATTGCCAGGGAGGCTCATACCTGGGAGTCATGTCCCACACTGGGAGGAAGGTGAAGCATTCATATGCTGAGTTTGGCTTACACAGAGGCCACATTTGAACAACAAGGAGACTCTCAGAAGGTGACCCTTAGGCACACCATAGCAGTAGGGTAAGTTTCAATTACAAGAGCAAAAACTCGTAAGGCTAGTCATCAATAACAATAACCACCCTATTTCGCCAGACACTGCCCCTGCACTCAGGGAACTGTTGCTGTGTCCTTGGAATATGTGGCAGAGCTCTCCTGGCTGGGAATTCAGTATTCCCTCATTTATTGAGTGATTCTCTACCCACTGTGAACATACACCACTCCTTGATATTTAGACAATTTTATATATCCTTCATACATATTCAGATGATTTTCCTCTTGTGAATCCAACATCCCAGACACCCCCCAACAATGATCCTCTGCAGCCCCCCTTGTAACACTTCTGTGATCTAAACCTCCCTTGAACATGAAGCCAATATAATAATGGAATACAATTAATAGGAAAAAGAAATAATAATGATAAGCTTAAATGCAAGATATAAGTACAAGGAAACTCAGAAGAAAAAATAAACTAAACTAAAAATAAAATATAATTAGCGAATTGGGATATTCAAAAAAATGGGAAAAAATCCTTTTTAAAAAAAAATATTCATTTTCCTTTTATCACTGTATTATCAGATGTCCAGTGTACCGTGACACCTTCCCCCTCTCATTCCACAGAGTCTCCCAAATTTTGATTAACTTTCAAAAAAGTTTTAGGTAACAGCAAAGTCACACATGGAATACTAGAAACTCCCATATACACAACCGCCCTCCCCCATGCCCACCCCATATTAAAACCTTTTTTATGGATGTTAGCATTATTATAACTGTTATACACATATTAAAATATAGCAACTAAACATTGTCAATGGTTTACAGTATAGTTTACAATTTAGACTGTACAGTTTAATAATTTTTGATGATATTTACCATGTCCTGTGTCCATTACTGTAAGGTAATGAAGAATATTTCCCATGACCACTAAATACCCCATTTGATCTTTTCTGTTCCTTCATTCCCACCCCCTGGGGCATATGGCTTTCCCCTGTCTTAGCTCATGGGATGAAAAGATTCATAGTTACATGCCCTGGGTATTCTAACCTGCCCTTCCTAATCTACCGACCTGTTAAAACTGCACCACCAAAACCAGTAAAATCTCTACTCACCTCTCCTATTCTTCAATATGTAACTATACTCTATCAATTTACCGTAGATTATGTCCATATGGGTGATGGCTCACAGCCTACCCTTCTCTCTATTTCCCTTGTTAACCTATTTTTCAGGCAGTGGTTCCCAGAAACTGTTAACTTTCCTCAATTCAAACCAATGAGGTCATAAATTGTTCATCCTTCAATGCCTGGCTTGCTTCACTCAACATAAGGTTTTGTGATTTATCCATGTCATACCATGTGTTAGCACTTTATTCCTTCTAACAGCTGAGTAATATTCCATTGTAGGTATGTACCACATTTTGCTTATCCATTCATCTGTTGATGGGCACTGGGGTTGATTCCAACTTTTGGCAGTTGTGAACAATGCTGCTATGAACATTGGTGTCCATATATATGTTTGTGTCTGTGCTTTCAATTCTTCTGGGTATATACCCAGTAGTGGAATTTCTGGATTAGATGGAAGATCTATTGTTAGTTTTCTGAAGAATCACCAAACTGTCCTCCAGAGTGGCTGGACCATTCCACAATCCCACCAGCAGTGGATGAGGGTTCCTATTCCTCCACATCCTCTCCAACACTTATATTTGGCTGTTTTTTTAATAGCTGCCATTCTGATGGGTGTAAGATGGTATCTCATTGTGGTTTTGATTTGCATTTCCCTAATAGCTAGCGATGTCGAGCATTTTTTCATGTGATTTTAGCCATTTGTATTTCTTCCTTGGAGAAGTGTCTTTTCAGGGAACTTGATCATTTTTTAAATTGGGTGTTTGTCTTTTTATTTTTGACATGTAGGATTTCTTTATATATGCCATATATTAGGCTCCTATCAGATATATGATTGCCAAATATTTTCTCCCATTGGATTGGCTGCCTTTTTATTTTCTTAATAACATCTTTTGAGGTGGAGAAGTTTTTAATTTGATGAGATCTCATTTATCAATTTTTGTCTTGCTGCTCATGCTTTGGCTGTGAAGTTCATGAAACCATTTCCTATGACAAAGTCCTGTAGATGTTTCCCTACATTATCTTCCATGGTCTTTATGGTTTTGGCTCTTATATTTAGATCTTTGATCCATCTGGAGTTGATTTTTGTATAAGCTGTGAAATGGTATTCTTCTCTCATTCTTTTGGAAATGGATATCAAGTTCTCCAAGCATCACTTGTTAAAGAGGCCATTCTCTCCCAACTGAGTGGGCTTGGTGTCCTTGTCGGATATCACATGTCAGTATATGCGGGGGTCTATATCAGAACTTTCAATTCGGTTCCATTGCTCTGTAGGTCTATCCTTGGGCCAATAACTTGCGGTTTTGATCTCCGTAGATTTTTAGTACGTTTTAAAGTCTGGTAATGTGATACCTCCAACTTCTTTTTTCTTTTTCAATATGTCTTTGGCAATTCGAGGACTCTCACCTCTCCAAATACATTTTGTAGTTAGTTTTTGCAGTTGCTTAAAAAATACAATGTTGATTTTTATTGGAATTGCATTAAATGTGTACATTAGCTTGGGTAGGATAGACATCTTGATGATGTTTAGTCTTCCTATCCATGAACAGGGAATTTTTTTCCATTTATTTAAGTCTTCTTTGATTTCCTTTAACAGTGTTGTGTAGTTTTCTGTATATAAGTCCTTTACATCTTTAGTTAAATTTATTCCTAAGTATTTGATTCTTTAGTTACTCTTGTAAATGGTATTTTTTTCTTGATTTCCTCCTCAGATTGCTCAATATTGGTGTACAGAAAAGCCACTGATCTTTGAGCATTGATCTTGTAGCCTGCAACATTACTGAACTCATTTATAAGTTCTAGAAGCTTTGTTGTAGATTTCTCAGGGCTTTCTATGTAAAGGATCATGTCGCCTGCAAATAATTAAATTTTTACTTCTTCCTTTCAAATCTGGATGGCTTTTATGTCCTTTTCTTGCCTCAGTGCTCGGGCAAGTACTTCTATGACAATGTTAAATAGGAGTGGTGATAGAGGGTATCCTTGTCTTTTTCCCAATCTCAGAGGGAAGGCTTTTAGGATTTCACCATTGATAATGATGTTGGCTTTGGGTTTTTCATATATAACCTTTATCATATTCAGAAAGTTTCCTTCTATTCCTATCTTTTGTAGTATTTTTATCAGGAAAGAGTGCTGCATTTTGTCGAATGCTTTTTCTGCATCTATAGAGATGATCATGTGATTTTTTGCTTTCAATCTGTTTATGTGGTGTATTACATTGATTGATATTCTTATATTGAACCATCCTTGCATACCCGGGATGAAACCCACTTCGTCATTATGTATAAGCCTTTTGATATGTTGTTGAATGCGATTAGCAAGTATTTTCTTGATGATTTTAGCATCTAGGTTCATTAGAAACATTGGTCTGTAATTTTCCTTTCTTGTGGTATCTTTGTTTGGTTTTGCAAATAGGGTAATATTAGCATCGTAGAATGAGTTAGGCAATATTCTTTCTACTTCTATTTTATGGAAGACCTTAAGCAGAATTGGTTTTAACTCTTTCTGGAATGTTTGGTATAATTAAGCAGTGAAGTCATCTGGTCCTAGGCTCTTCTTTGTTGGGACATTTTTGATGACTGAGTCTATCTCTTTACTTGTAATTGGACTGTTGAGATCATCAATTTCTTTCTTCATCAATACAGGCTGTTTGTGAGTTTCTAGAAACTTGTGCATTTCCTCTAAATTATAATTCTTGTTGGCATAATTTTCTCAAAGTATTCTCTTTTGATACTCTTTATTTCTGTTGGGTCAGTAGTGATATGGCTTGTTCATTCCTTAATTTGTGTATTTGCATCTGTTCTCTCTTTTTCTTTGTTAGTCTGGCTAAGGGTTTGTCAATTTTATGGATATTCTCGAAGAACCAGCTTTTGGTTTTGTTTATTTTTTCTAGTGCTTTCTTCTTCTCTATTTCATTTAGTTCAGCTCTAATCTTTGTTATTTCCTTATTTCTACATCATTTTGGTTTAGATTGTTTTTGTTTCTCCAATTTGTCCAAGTGTGCAGTTAGGTCTTCAATTATAGCTCCTACTTCTTTTTTAATATATGAATTTATGGCTATGAACTTCCCTCTCAAGACTGCTTTCGCTGCATCTATAGGTTTTGTTATGTTATGGTCTCATTTTCATTAGTTTCAAGGCAGTTGCTGATTTCTTTTGAGATTTCCTCCTTGACACACTGTTTGTCTTAGAATGTGTTGTTTACCTTCCATATCCTTGTGCCTCACCTGCTTCTTTGGCCCTTAGTGATTTCCAATTTCATTCCATTGTGGTCAGAGAAATTACTTTGTATAATCACAATCTTTCTGAATTCATTAGGAGTTGTTCTGTGGCCTGGCATGTGGTCTATCTTGGAGTATGATCCATGGGCACACGAGAAGAGTGTAAATCCTGCTGTATTTGGGTGTAGTGTTCTGTATATGTCTATTAAGTCCAGGTCCTCTAATGTATTGTTGAGAGCCTTTGTTTCTTTATTGATTCTCTGTCTAGATGTTCTGTCTAATGATGAAGATGCTGTGTAAAATTTCCCTGCTATAATTGTAGAGGCCTTTATTTCTCCACTTATTTTTGGCAGGGTTTGGTTCATGTATTTTGAGGCAACCCCGATTATGTGCATAAATGTTTATGATTGTTCTCTCTTCTTGAGGGATTACCCATTTTACTAGTACATAGGGTCCATCTTTGTCTCTTATAATAGTTTTGCATTTAAAGTCTATTTTGTCTGATATTAGAATAGCTACTCCTGCTCTTTTTTGGCTATTCTTAGCTTGCAAAACGGTTTTCCAGCCATTCACTTTCAGCCTCCTTGAATCCCTGGGTCAAAGGTGGGTTTCTTCTAGACAGCATAGAGATGAATCATATTTCCTTATTCATTCTGCCAATGTGTGTCTCTTCATAGGTGAATTTATTCCTTTAACATTCAGTGTTATTACTCATAATGAATTTCGTACTTAAGCCATTTTTCTTTGGGTTATTGTATGTCATATATTTTTTGTTTTTGTTTTTTGTCTTTTTCGTTGCTTTAAACTCTCCTCCATCTCTCTCTCCCTTGTTTTTTCTTTTCAACTTGTAGAACTTCCTTTAGTATTTCTTGAAGTGCAGTTTTCTTATTGACATACACTCTTAATTTCTGTTTATCTGTGAATATTTTAAACTCTTCATCATTTTTGAATGCCAGTTTTGCTGGGTAGAGAATTCGTGGTTTGAAGTTTTTTTCTTTTAGTATTTTAACTATGTCATACCACTGTCTTCATTCCTCCATTGTTTCAGCTGAGAAATCAGCACTTAAGCTTATTGTGCTTCTCTTGTATGTGATGTTTCTCTTTTCTCTTGCTGCGTAAAGTATTTTCTCTTTGTCTTGAGCATTGGACATATTGACAAGTATATGTCTTGGAGTTGGCTTGTTGGGATTTATACTATTTGGGATGCACTTTGCTTCATGGATCTGCATATCCATCTTTCTCAATAGGGTTGGGAAGTTTTCAGCCATTATTTTCTTCAACACTTCTTCTGTTCCCTTTCCCTTCTCTTCTCCTTCTGGGATGCCCATAATGTGTATGTTTGAGGGTTTTGTGTTGTTGGTTAATTCCCTCAATCCCTGTTGGATTTTTTCTATCTTTTTGTCTATTTGTTTTACTATCTGTTTGATTTCAGATGTATTGTCTTCCACATCACTAATTCTTTCTTCTGCCTGTTCAAATCTGCTGCTATGTGAATCCAGTATCTTTTTGATTTCTTGGATGTGCCATTGGTCACCATCATATCCATTATCTTTTTGGGAGTGTTTACAGTTTCTTCAGTGTGTTCTCCCAGTGTATTCTTTATATTCCTAATCTTTTCCTTCACTTCTTTAAGTTGGTCCATGATATTTGTTTGGAAATCTTTGATTAGTTTTTTGATATTTTGCATCACTTCTTGGTTTTTAGTTTGTTCATTGGATTGGTTCATGTTTTCTTGTTTGTCAGTGTGGTTTGTAATTTTTTGTTGCCCTGTAGTCATCATTTTATCTTGATGGATTAATTCAGTTGATTAGCTTCTCTCTCTGCTCTAGAGTTTTATTTATCTGGTGGTTCTGTGTGTGTGTTAAGTTTTTTCTTTGATATTTTTTCTTCTTATTTTATGTCCTTGTTTCTTTCTATGTTCCCTTGAAGGGAAAAGATTAGGGCCAGAGGAATCGAAAGGTGAGAAAGGAAGAAGGATAATAGTAATATTGATAAAAGTTAGAAGAGGGGCCAAATAAGACTTAATGAAATGAATATTAACTCATGTAGGCAGTGTAGAGTAATAGGAACGAAAGTGGAATACCTACAATGCACTGGAAAACCAAATAGAGGAATATATATATAATGCTTTGGAAGGCTAGAATTATGAGTTGGGACAGAAAGAGTGAATAAAGGGCTGAAAGGCAATAGTTAACATTAATAAAAAAAGAAGAAAAGATAATGATAGAATAGAATTTGACACCCATGAGTTGTGGGCATATGAAAAAATGTGGTATTTAATAGCTACAACAGAAAGCAGAAGGCAGAAAGATGAAGGTAGGATAAGAGATAGTTTGTAATACAAAATCAATTTAGACAGAGAATGGGAAATTACTGAAGAAGAATCACAGCAAAGAAGAGACAAGCTAGCAGCACCTTATTTTTAAAAAATGAAAGAAAAAAGAAAGGGGGGAGGAGAAAGGAAAGAAAAGCAAGAGACAACAAATAAACAGAGAAAAACCAATCAACCACACAGGCAAGCAGTCAAACAAAGCTAAGGGGGATCAATATTCCACTGGGTCCCCATGGATCCTCTCAGCCTGCTTGTGTTTATCAATCAATTTCCCCACAGGGTTCTATATGCAGGTCCTGTAGCAGCTTTTGGCTATTAAACTAAATTAAAAAGAATTTATTTTTCATTTATTAAAGTGACTGTCTTATTTTATTTTTGGCATAATACAGGACCAAATATAAGTCCTGCTCTAGATGCCCCCCTCATAGAGGGGACCCTAACTGGGCTGGTGGAAACTAATCAAGCACTTCCCAAATTCTGGGTTCCCCAGGGAAGCTAAAGTTCTGATGTTTGTCAGTGCAGAACACTAAAAATGGATGACTCCGCCCTTCTGGATCAGAGCCCCAGCGTCACCGGGCTGTTGGTAAATCACATTTACTCAGCAGATTGGCCTCCCCCCTCACCCTGGTGCTGCTTCAAGCCAGCTTATCTGCTCCCCAAAGTTATGAGGGGGTCCAGGCAGCCAAATTGACAGCAAAAATTATCCCCTCTCTGTTTTCTGTCAGAACTCTCCCTTTCTCAGAGAGTGCTCCCTCTTCCCAGTTCCAGGAGGCCCAGGGCTTATCATGGGCAGCTAGTCAAATCAACTCCCTTAGGAGACTCACCCCTCCCCTCCACTGGGTGCCAAACACTGCAGCTGTTTTGTTCATCTAATGTGCAAGGGGCTTCAGGCATCCAAATCCCCAGAAAATAAAGCTCTCTTGTTAGAGCCCCCTCAGAGAATGCCCCCTCCCACCAGGCCATCACCCACTTACTGGATGGGAGTTGCAGGTCCAACCAGCTTTTTTTTTCTTTTTTCACCTGAGAGTGGAGGTCAGCCAACTGTGTTAACCACCACAGGCAGCCTTAAAACTCATGAATCTCTACTGTTCAGTCCATGCTGTCAGTCTACCCAGATAAATATCCCAAGCTTCTCACTCCACATGCCCACAGCACAGACCCCCAGGCAGGACCCCATCCACAATCTGCCATGCTATTGGAGCTCTCCACAGGTGCCCTCCTAAACCAATGCCATCTTCTTTCTATTAGTTTTGTAGGCAGTTGTAGTGAGATACATTCCCATACCATATGGTGTAGCCAAAATACAAAAGGAATGTTTTTAAAAAGCTGTTACTAAGACCTTTAATGTAAAATTGTAAAACAAAAAAGAAAAGCATTTGCATGAAATTATAAATTTAAAAAAAAGAGTGTAAGGCCAGGTTACTTTCAACATAATCCATTATAAGAAATACATCACAGAAGAAGAAACATTTAAATGTTGTTAATAATTCACACATAATTGATATCAATGATAATATATTTCTTATTTGTATATATAGCCATATTGTTCCCAATAATCATCAAAAACGACATAAATTACTGATTTGGTGATTCTATTTTCATTTATATCATATTTAGGTCTGGATTATCAAATTCCTATTTGGAAATTCTTCATATCTTGTTGGAATGAATTACTGCAGGTCACAATAGGCCAACTCAAAACTTGTGGGGCCATGAAACTCAAAATCTTTTTCAAAATCCCTCTGTGAAATCATTTTGCCTCAGAAGGACTATTTAATTAATGAGTATGCATTAGTTAGTCAAAAATTAAAATGATGTACCAAAATTACATCTCTCCTGCAGTCCTTGACCAATTAAAAACAGGTGTTTATTTTTTATGCTGATATAGAATCCTGATCATCACACAACTCTTTCAATAAGCATCAAAGCGAGCAACCAAAGAGAGGGCTGGAATAGGGGGAGAGAGAGAGAGAGAAGGAAAATGGAGAAAAATGTCCAGAAGGACATTGCAGAGAATGTATAAGGTCATTAGGTTTTTCTCTGCTCAATCAGAAAAATGGATTTCTGCTGTTTTTAAGTCTACCCTGAATATGGCTAGCATATCCCTTATGCTAGGTCAAAATCACTCTCATGGAATTTCAAATAACTACAACCAGTCAAAGACTCAACAGATGAGAATTCAATTAGTATTCAAATCTTATGAGATTACTAGAAAAAAACCCTTGTTTGCAAAAGAGCCTCCTCAGATCTCAGTCTGCCAAGTGTCAAAGCAGAAGTGTCTTCAAAAATGAGAAAATATTTACACCTCAATGATGAGTCAGTCTATCCATATCCATAATGACAATAGATATGTCCTTCCTAACACAAGAATGGAAAACCTGTTCAAGGAATGTAAATTAGCTTGCAGGCCTTTGGTTCCAAAATAGCTCCCAGCAGAGGAGGCTGAATGGGTAGGAGCAGGCTATACATTGACTTTGGGTCTAAGGAAATACAATGCCTGGTGGCACCTGACAACAGACATGGCCTTTCCACTCTCCCCTCATCCACCATGGATATCCCGAGTGGGCCTGGCCTGAAAATATAAATGCCCATTGTTTTGCTGCCAGAAGGAAGGTGCCATGTGGGAGGGAAACTTTGGAGTAGAATTCTCCTAAATTGATGACCAAGCTGAATAGAACACACAGGAGTGAAATAAAAAATGATATTTTCTTACAAACAGGGTCAGGAAGCTCTAAATCTGTTTTGAGGTATTGGTCCAAATATAGATGTATTATGAATAAACCAGAAGTCAAATTGATGATTATGGGTTAAAGAACAAAACACATGTGAAGCAATGAAAAAGAGGTGGTCTCCACACTGAGCATTACATTTTGATAATGGGAGAAGATGAACAATGTGTGCCAAATATACATTATGGGCCATGCTTAGTGGTCATAGTCTGATGAAATTATCTCATAATCTGTAACAAAGCTTCAGTCATGCTGTGGTGTGGTGATGGAATGCTGTTGTATGTTGAGTCTTGCATGTGCATAATTTTTTTCTAAGTTCACATTGTATAATAAAAATATACTTTAAAAATTAATAATAGTGTGGGTTGGAGGAAATTACATCAAATGTATGTTGTGGACTCTACTCAGTAAAAAGATTTTGATGACATTTTTTCATGTACATATTCATTATCTTTCAAATAGAAAAACATTTTTAAAATATCTGGCCTAATGCAAACTTTCAAAATGACTCTTAATATCTAATATCAATTTAATATAATTTTTTTTCCATAGAATTACTCAAAGATAAATACACAGTACTTGAAAATGTAAGATATTTAGTTAGCTACTTTGAAAAGTACAGTCTTTAAACATGACAGGCCTCAATGATTTCTTATACTGGTGAATGAAACTTGTACAAAAATTTCTGTTCAATTTTAAAAAATTAATTAAATAATGTTAACTACAATAACTGGGAGAATAATGATAAGCTAGTTCCAAAATGTTTTTCTCTGATTTTTAACCTTGAATAAGCCCACTTTTGACTCAGTAATTTAGAGGAGATCTTTGTGAATTAATTTATGTATCTGTCCTCTATTGTTAAGAAGCTCTAGTTCTTGTTTCCCAGAAAGCTTTCCTGATTAGTCTCATAATTCTGAGAGTTTTTCTTATGTATATAGGGATTCTGATGTGGTTACCCATTTGTAAATAAGTGCTGTTATGTCACATTCTACTTCTTTGAAAGTAGACCAGACATTTTACCACATTCCTCCCAGAGACCCTCCAAAAAAGTTTCTCTTTTTATTGTGTTGTTTGAGGATAATTCTTGACTGTGGTATCCAAAAAATTCCAGTCTTCTGGATATCATCAGCTCAAAAAAGAGGAATGGAGCATGACCTGCAGACCCACTTGAAACATAATCAGTGTACAGAAAGACACAGGGTTCAATGATAAATTTTACATAATGTTCTGGCAATTTTTGTCTCAGATTCCCAACCAATAATGTGGCATCATGAGAAATGAAAAGAGAATTAAATAGAAGAAGAAATTAGGGAGAAATTCATGGATCAGTTGTCTTCTGGCAGAATGTGTCCAAGGTGCTGACATGGGTGATCTGGGAGCTTTCTTTAGGTTGGAGATACTTTGCTTAGCAGCTCTGACTCATGATGCCACTGTAAGATGAATTCAACCATATTAGCAAGCAGGTAGTCATTGCTGTGTGATATGGCTTTGTATTCATTTTGAGGAACTCCAAGTAAAATGTGAAATGAAATAGTTTATCATTTATTCTTTTCAAGAGTAAGTGAAAATCTACATGGCTTCCTAACACTGGCAAGGCCACTGCAAATATAGAATTCAGCTGAGAGTTACAGATGTCATAGGAAAAGCGGGCACAGCAGTCCTTGGGTCTGAAACAGTCCAGGATCCCTGTGAACAAAAGATGATGATGTCGAACTGGAAGCAGTTGAGCTCATCTGTGATGGTTCCACACTCGAATATGTCCCAGTGGATTCCACAGTTCTCTACTGAAGGGTGAGGAAAACCATAGTTTTCAAGTCTGGCAAGAAAATATTCCATCTTGTTTCTAAGCCCAATCACCACCCTTGAAAAATCATCAGAGAATGATTTTTCCCCACGACTATCACATTTTCAATAAAAGAATTATCAAAAGTACAGAAACTGAATGTCTCTTGTTAACACTGAATTTTGGCTTCCATGGTTGCCCTGTGACTTGATCCTTATGCCTCCAGCTAGAAATGTGCTGCTTGCATTGAATTTCTGAATTCAAGTGGACAGGGCAGATTTTACCATGACTTGTATGGTTCTAGATTCCTGGCCCTTGATGGCCATTCTGCATCTTTAATCTTGATCCAGGTCTACAAAAGGACTTCATTGAACCAACCCATCATGTGATTAAACTGCAACCATGGTCTTGTGTTTGGATCCTGTGTTGTGTGCCTTTAGACCTGAGGGTAATTTCACAGCCAGTCCGTTAAGTGAAAGAGGAAGAGATATGGGTGCGGGAGAGTGGCGGTGGTGTGCTTTTTCTTCTGATTCACAAACAGCACCAGGAGCACCACTTGGGCTCTTGGAGGGGGAGGTGACTGCTCACAGTTGTGGAATAGGTGTTGAGCCAGATTTGAGGAGAAGAAAGCCACTTCCTCAGCTTAATGGCAGAATATTTTTTCTGATGGTTTGAACTTCCACTGAAAGTCTCTCTTGATTCAAAGTTTGGGTATAAGATTTTCTGAACAGGATGACCACAGCCCTGGCCCATCCCATGCACACTGCTTGCCCAGGGTCTTGAGGTGTTTGTGAGCTTACCCTTGGACAGTGATTGGCTTCACTTTTGCAAGCAGCCCATCATTTTTCTTAGTAGCAGATAACAAAATATTTCTTTGTGTAAACAAAAATATATTAGACAAGCATATATAGAATTTCAGTTGCAAAGCAAAGCAATAAAAATGTATAATTTATGTCAGTTTTAAAAGAAAAGGGTAACAGTGAAATGATGTTCAAGTCAGTTTTGGAATCAACTTGGTTTTTACCACTGCAGTTCCATTC
The DNA here is from genome assembly GCA_029593785.1 of Cabassous unicinctus. Taxonomy (NCBI): domain Eukaryota; kingdom Metazoa; phylum Chordata; class Mammalia; order Cingulata; family Chlamyphoridae; genus Cabassous; species Cabassous unicinctus. The sequence goes on along the minus strand of JAQZBX010017704.1, from coordinate 2,205 downwards.
TCTTTTTCTAAATATCACAGCACAAGTCTGTAAACTAAATGTTTAACACCAAAGAGATATAAGTTCAATGACCATGCTATATGGCCCTTAGATTTAAAGCAGCAAGGTCAATTCCCACCCAAAAGCACACAAAGGAAACACAGGCATGGCCTTTAAGAGAAGTCACTAGTGAACACTTTTTCAACTCCCTGCTCTTGTAGGTACTGGGATGGAAAGAGACATTCTAGGTATGAAGGAATCAAGAAATACACATTCACTATAATTTCTTTGAATTTATGTGCAGTTGAGGGAAGTTCAACTACCATCTTTTTGGGGGAGGTGTGGTGAGGAAGAGGCAGAGAACAGTACTCATTTTCATGATTGATTTTGTTTCACTTTGGTAATTTTATAACCATGGGATAACTGAATGCATTACAAAGCATTAGTAATCTGACCCTTAAGAAAATGTGTATTAAAACTAGGTGTTTAAAAAAACACTAAAAACCTAGAGGTTTGTTATGATATGGTTCCTATCAAGGTAACCATGGCCAGAAATTGCTTAATAGGTTAGAGGTTTTTAGAAGGGCAATAATGAATGGATGAAGAGAAATGAAAATCCTGAGATGCATGGCAGACCCTTGCTATTCTGAACACAAAATTATAGCCCCCCAATCTGAGACACTGTTATACATTGTGCTTCCCAAGCTGCCACTGTTCAGGCAGAGACCCATTACCTTATTATCCTGATAAATACCCTTTCCACCCACTCCCACAAAGCTTGACTTGCTAAGAATAACTTGTGGAGGGTTTTGTCTCAGTGATTTCTGCCACCAATTTCCTCAAATATTCCTTTCCACCAGCCTGAATTTAAAAATGCAATGAAAATTGAAATGGAAACCAATTCTCTTGGTTTTACAGTTAGGTCAGAAAAAAAGATATTTAAAAAATAATTTGTAGAGGACTTTATCTCATATCTACTTAGTAATATTCAAATATCTTAATGTAGCAAAAAATATGATCTCTCAGTACACTAACTAACATAATACATCAGAAAAAGTAACACTGCAATGACTTTTTACTTTTACCATTTATGTTTTCATGTACATATGACCTAGTTTCATGGTCACTAACCTGAGCCTCCTGACAATAAGACAAACAAGTAACTTATTCTTCAAAAAGGCTGACTTAATTTTTGTGTATATGCTTTGTGTGCTGCATCTTACAACAGAAATAACAGAAGTTTATTTCTTCCAAAAAATCATAACACCATCAGAGTTGGTAAACATGAACACACACAAACAATTGGCTTAAGAGAAAAGCTAGCAAACATTGACTGACCACCCTCAGGAGTGGAAACACCAAGTTAAGCATATAGAAAGAAGAAGGAAAGCACAATTAAGTCATTTCCAGTGGCAAAGTATAGGGTAAAATGAAAAACCAGGAAATGTTAACATCTGTTAAGATGCCAACAATTAAATAGATTTTATTTTGACATGAATTTGATATTTTTAAGATGACCCTTAAATGGATATAAAAATCTGCCCATCATTGATCCAATTTCAGAATGAAGGCTCAGCTTAATTTCCTGAAGAGGAAATCAAAGGAAAATGCATGCATCTCTAGTCCTCCACCCTACCTCTGAGCATCAGGCTGTTTTCTGAATGACACCCCTCCCACCCCAGAACCTTAAACCACCCTTAGCTGGAGATACAGACAGGCAAGAGGCTGGGGGTCCATGTCCCATGGGTGCCCAAGTGTTCCCACAAAGTATTCTCCAAGTTCACCCTGCCCACCTACCAAACCCAGGGGAAGATGAGTGAGCCATCACACTCCTTGTCTGTTCTGCTGGTCTTTGGGTGGCCCCTACAGGCCACTTTTGCTGGGGCACATAACATTGACCCTCTCTGCCCAGGTAGCCTTGGGGTGGGTGTGGCCCCATTGGGGGTGGGAAGTCCTTTGTCTTCAGCCTTGGTGGAATTAGGGTCTGCTGGTGTTGGAGGATTGGTGGAGCCCTGGTCCTCAAGATTCTCTGGCCTGTGGCTGAGAATGGAGGTCAAAAGTGAGCCCAGCCATCCAGTCATCCCTCCTAAGGCACCAGACCAGTGATTGAAGCCATCATGGCTTATGAATCCTGACCTCACACCACCTGAAGTCCATCAAGCATCCCCAAAGTATACCACATGGAGCAGAAGAATCACCAAAGTGAACTTCTTATTCCAAAAACTA